>JAWPHD010018254.1:0-40724 GCA_037043455.1 Cyrtodaria siliqua | reverse complement strand
AATTCGACGTTTGCTTGAATAAACGTACAACGTCAATTGTTGATGCACCAGTTAAACGATTTTATTAACGTCACTTGCTGCTTCTCATAAGTTAAAAATAAAAAAAACTAATATTAAACTAACTTGAAAACATGTTTTTTGAAGGTCTCGTAGAATCTCTCAAAATCTCGCCAAAATCGCCCCAAACATAAGGGGCGATTTCAAACGTGCTATTTTCCCCAGGCCCTGGTTCTGGATCCGTGTAGCATAGCCTAACGAAGAAATCGAGGCTACAGTTAGGTACCCCTATAGACATGTACCCCTGCAGACGGGTACACAAACAGACGCGTACCCTAACAGACGGGTACACCAAATTACGTGTACAGCTGCAATTAGGTATCCCTACAGACGTGTACCACAATGACGTGAACTTCCAATTGAAGTGTATTCTACTAAGACGTGTAGACGTTATTCCTTGGAGTTTACTGTATAACCACACCGAAGTGTACACAAACCGACATATACACGAACGAATGTGTAACTATACTGACGTTTACCCGTACTGAAATGTACCCCCCCCCCCCCCCCCCCCCCCCCCCAACTGGAGGGTACCCATACCGACGTGTACCCATACCGACGTATATACATACTCAAGTTACTCACGTGTATCCATAACGACGTGTATCCAAACCGATAATACCAACGTGCAGCCATACTCACGCAAACCCATACTCACGTGTACCCATACTCACGTGAACCCATACACAAGTAAACCAATACTCACGTGTACCCATATTCATGTGTTCACTCACCGACATGTAACCATCCTCACGTGCACCCATACTCACGTGCAGCCATGCTCAGGTGTACCCTTACTGACGTGTACCCACATCCACGTGTACCCACACCGACGTGTACCCATACTCACGTGTACCCAATCTCCCGTGTACCCATACTCACGTGTACCCATATCGAGGTGTACCTATACCGACGAGTACTCTCACCGACGTGTTAACATACTCACGTGTACCGATATTAACGTGTTACCATACTGAAGTGCACCCATATCAACTTATACCGATTCTGTACCTATATTCACCGGTACCCATACTCACGTGTAATCATACTGACGTGTACCCATACTGACGTGTACGCATACAGACGTGTACCCATACCGACGAGTACCCATACCGACGTGTTACCATACTCACGTGTACCGATATTGACGTGTTACCATCTTGACGTGTCCCCATATCGACGTGTACCGATTCTAACGTGTACCTATATTCACGTGTACACAAACTCACGCGTACCCATACTCACGTGTACACATATCGACGTGAACCGATATTCACGTGTATCCATACTCACCGATGTGTATCCATAGTCACGTGTACCCATACCAATGTGTACCCAAACTGACGTGTACCCAAACTGACGTGTACTCATACTCACGTGTAGCCATACTCACATGTACCAATACTGACGTGTTCCTTATACTTATGCGTACTCATACTCACATGTAACTATACTCATATATACCCATACTGTCGTGTACCCATACAGACGTGTACTCATACTCACGTGTACTCATTCTCACGTTTACCTATACCGATGTGTAATTATTCTCACGTGTACCTATACCGACATATACCAATACCGACGTGTACCCATATCCATGTGTACCTATACTCACGTGTACCCATACTGACGTGTACCCATATCGACGTGAACCCAAGCACTTATACTCAAGTGTAACCAAACCGATATGTACCCATACTCACGTGTGCCCATAGTGACTACCCATATCGACTTGTATCTTCCTTACGTGTAACCATATTCACGTTTACCCATACCGACGTGTACCCATACTCACGTGTGCCCATATTGACGTATACCAATACCGACGTACTCTTACCGACCTGTACCCATATTCACGTGTACCGACTTGTACACTTACCGACGTCCCCCATATTCACGTGTACCCATACAGACGTGTACGCGTACCTATACCGACTTGTACTCTTACCGACGTGAACCCATGCTGACGTGTACCCATATTCACGTGTACCCATACCGATTCCATCAATCAAATGTCATTGAATTAATTTATTATTATCCATATAGAGAAAACGAAACCCAAATATATTTTCTTTTTTTTTTCGATTGACGAAACAAACTTCACTATCTTTACGACTTGGATTGCCATGCGTTCTGTTGGTTACTTGTGTGATTATAACACGTGATAGACAATGTTATAGAAACTAACCTGCCAAATAACGTTAATATTGCACAACAAAACTGTTTATCAAAACTCTATCCAGGTATTCAGATCATATAATAATGTATATGTGCCAATTAAAAGCAAAGGTTTATTCACAGTCTTTTAAAAATACCCGTGATGGAATAGGCGTAAAACGAATGAATTATGAATTCGACGCTCAAGTTTTGTGGTCTGGCCTGGCTGGTTAAAACTGGTTATATTGCGTCTATATGGAGTTTGGATTCTCAAAATATGTAAGTTATTAGGAAGGCACCAACTTGACAAACACACAAGAAAATATTATCCTTTATTAAAATGTTTGATCGTATATTAAATTGTTTTGGCAAATATTGGGCGCGACTCGAAATAGCGGGCTGCCGGCAACACATACATATATAATGGCAGCCCTTAACATGTTTCACAAAAGAGGGCATGGCCCATAAGCCTGATACCCTTAATGAAGCCCCAGTAGGCTTAAACAAAATATGAAGCCCCGATAGGCTCAAACAAAAGAGGGCAAGGTACAACAGCCTTATATCCTTAGTGAAGCCCCAAAAGGCTTAAATAAAATGTTTATTCAAAACACTAATTATAAAGTAAAATGTTTCTTCATTTAATCACTTGAAAGTTATTTCTTTTCTAAAGATTACAATAATGTGCACGACCGAACTAGGCATGATGCACCAACAATAAGCCGCAAAAGGTTTAATATTTCATGCTGTAATCCCGACCCTGGGAAACAGTGGTCAGTATTACATTGACATTTACTAATTATATAATTGTTAATTGTCATTAACTTTGATTTCACTGAATTGAAGGATTCGCTGACGGCCACTTAATTGAAAGATTCGCAGACGGCTATTCTTCTGGAGCCGCACCGATCTTTTGGTATATCGTTTTGCTTCTGGAGCCGCACCGATTGTCGATCATCTGGTATATCATTCTGCTGCCGACCCGTACCGTCGTCGGTTATATCATTCCGCTTCTGGAGCTTCACCGATTACGGATCCTCTGGTATATCGTTCTGCTTTCGAAGCCACACTAGTTCTGTACCAAGGATGTGCCTGAAATGATACGCAGACAACAGCAGCATCTTTTTCTTAACGGAGGATTTACAATTTTGGCCTAAACAAAAACGAAACAGATGAAATATGTCAAAAAGTAATGTATCAACTTAATAACGAGTATGACAAAGAACTACATAACGATGAAAAGAAAGGGTGAGGAGGGTGGGGAAAAAATCATTATTTTACATAACATGAACAAAACTACATACCGCTGCCGGGAAAGGCAGTAAAAATAAAGCGCATGCGCAAATTAAACAAATATTACAATTGCAGAGCAAGCTAACAACACCGTGGGTGCTGCCTCCCAATAACTCTGGCTATTATTGGAGTAATAGCCCGTATTATTAGGAAGGCACCAACTTGACAAACACACAATAACATATTATCCTTTATTAAAATGTTTGATCGTATATTAAATAGTTTTGGCAAATTTTGGGCGCGGCTCCAAATAGCGGGCTGCCGGGGCAACACATATATAATGTTAGACCTTATCATGTTTCACAAAAGAGGGCATGGCCCATAAGCCTGATACCCTTAATGAAGCCCCAGTAGGCTTAAACAAAATATGAAGCCCCGATAGGCTTAAACAAAAGTGGGCATGGTACAACAGCCTTATATCCTTAGTGAAGCCCCAAAAGGCTTAAATAAAATGTTTATTCAAAACTCTAATTCTAATGTAAAATGTTTCTTCATTTAATCACTTGAAAGTTATTTCTATTCTAAAGATTACAATAATGTGCACGACCGAACTAGGCAGATGCACCAACAATAAGCCCCAAAAGGCTTAATATTTCATGCTGTAATCCCGACCCTGGGAAACAGTGGTCAATATTACATTGAAATTTACTAATTAATATATAATTGTTAATTGTCATTAACTTTGATTTCACTGAATTGAAGGATTCGCTGACAGCCATATGGCAGCGATCAAAATGAAATGTTGATAATGCCACAGAGCAGCAATCAAAATGACATTTTGATAATGCCACCGCCCGTATTATATATATATATATATATATATATACCTCGTCGTCCGCAGGTTTAGAAGCGATGTACATAGTTATGTTGTAAATATGGCTGTTGTTGTCGGGATAGCTACTTTAAACCATGAAACAATATTTTTCAAAGACATTGTAGGATGTGAAAGTTATATGTTCGCTTTACTCTCAAGGTATTTACGATTGCATATACGGGTAGGTTTATTTAATTCTGATAATTTGAATAATTTTGCAAGCAAATGTTTAAAATGCATTTATTTGTCAAGTTCTATAGTTCGGAATAACTTTGTTTTTCTCCATAACGACAACGTCGTAAAATATTTGTAAGTTGGATAATTAATTTTAAAATTGATCGAAGTATGAACAATATTCACGTGATTTGATTTAACTAATACAATGCAGTAAAAAGATTTTAAGTGAAACCCATTAGCGGGTATTTTGAATTTGGCAAAGAAAAACTAAAATTGCCAATGTTGTGGGCTACCGCTTCTCCGTGAATTATTTAAAACCGTAAAACCACTCAACATGGTACATACCGCCCCAAAACTAAAAACACACTCACATACCGTCCTAAAACTAAAACACTCACCGCCCCAAATCTAACAAAACACTCACATACCATTCCAAATCTAACAAAACACTCACATACCGTCCCAAATCTAAAAATACATGCACATACCGTCCACCATCTTTAATAAAATCGACGGTCTCTTAATTTATTTGAACATTTGATTTATATCATTTTACAACACTATAGATAACACTAAACACACAGTAGATAAAACAAGACATACACTTACCTATGTTTTCGTTTATATAATCTGATGGGATATGAGCGTGATTTGTTATATATGGCGAAATGTAAACACATTCAGTGTGTCTAAACTTAAATAAGCAAATTAATATATTTACCTGAAATACAGACACTATTATCGTAAGACTGTGTACACAAATCGATCAAAATATTATATCTTTATACATGCGAGATCGTTATCTAGTTTTTCCAAAATTGTCATCTGCTAGCCCTTGTTAATTGCCTCATATCTTTCCAATTAAATGTTGTACCAAGCTACATACATGTCCAATTAATGAATCATGTCACATGTGGTACTATATGTGATACTATTCTCACATGAATGTCACATGTGGTTTTATTCTCACATGTGGTAATATTCTCACATTGCTGTCATATGTGATACTATTCAAACTTATATGTCACATGTGGTACTATTCTCACATAACTGCCACATGTGGTACTATTCTCACATGACTGTCACTTGTGGTATTATTCTCACATAACTGACATGTGTGGTTCTATTCGCACATAACTGTCACATGTGGTTCAATTCTCACATGACTATCACATGTGGTAATAGTCTCACATGAATGTCACATGTGGTACTATTCTCACATAACTGTCACATGTGGTATTTTTCTCACACAACAGTCATATGTGGTTCTATTCTCACATAACTGTCACATGTGGTACTATTATCACTTAAATGTCACTTGTGGTAATAGTCTCACATAACTGTCACACGTGGTACTATTCTCACTTACCTATAACTTGTGGTATATACGTAACTATAACTTGTGGTACTATTCTCTCATGACTGTAACATTTGGTGCTATTCTCACATAACTGTCACATGTGGTACTATTCTCACATAACTGTAACATGTGGTGCTATTTTCACATAACTGTAACATGTGGTACTATTCTCACATAACTGTCACATGTGGTACTATTCTTAGATAACTGTCACATGTGATATTTTTCTCACATAACAGTCATATGTGGTTCTATTCTCACATAAATGTCGGATGTGGTTCTATTCTCACTTAAATGTCCCATGGTGTACTATTCTCACTTAAAGTCACGTGTAATAGTCCCTCAAACTGTCACATGTGGTACTATTGTCACATAGCTGTTACCCGTGTTGTACTATTGCATTCATAGCTATATACATTTCGAATATGGAACTATTGTTAAAACATTTTCAATGCCGTATTACGACATACCTTACCAATGTGTTACTTCAACCACATACA
This sequence comes from Cyrtodaria siliqua, assembly GCA_037043455.1. Lineage (NCBI taxonomy): Eukaryota > Metazoa > Mollusca > Bivalvia > Adapedonta > Hiatellidae > Cyrtodaria > Cyrtodaria siliqua. The sequence continues at coordinate 34,366 of JAWPHD010018254.1, read as the reverse complement.
TTTCCAATGCGGTATTACGACATACCCTACCAATTTATTACTTCAAACTCATACCTTTCCAATGCGGCATTTCAACTTTCCTTACCAATTTATTACTTCAAACACAAACCTTTCTAAAATGGTATTACGACATACCGTACCAATTTGTTACTTCAGCCACATACCTTTCCAATGCGGTATTACGACATAACTTACCAATTTGTTACTTCAAACACATACATTTCCAATGCGGTATTACGACATACCTTACCAATTTATTACTTCAAACTCATACCTTTCGAATGCGGCATTACAACATACCGTACCAATTTGTTACTTCAGCCACATACCTTTCCAATGCGGTATTACGTAATAACTTATCAATTTGTTACTTCAAACACATATCTTTCCAATGTAGTATTACGACATACCTTACCAATGTATTACTTCAAACATATATCTTTCCAATGTAGTATTACGACATAACTTACCAATTTGTTACTTCAAACACATATCTTTCCAATGTGGTATTACGACATACCGTACCAATGTGTTACTTCAAACACATATCTTTCCAATGCGGTATTAAGTCATACCTTACCAATTTGGTACTTCAAACACATGCTTTTCAAATGTGGTATTACGACATACCTTACCAATTTGTTACTTCAAACACATGCTTTTCAAATGTGGTATTACGACATACCTTACCAATTTGTTACTTAAAACATATGCCTTTCCAATGTAGTATTACGACATACCTTACCAATTTGTTACTTCAAACACATGCATTTCCAATGTGGTATTACGACATACCTAACCAATTTGTTACGTCAAACAAATGCCTTTCCAATGTGGTATTACGACATACCTTACCAATTGTTACTTCATCCACATATCTTTCCAGTGCGATATTATGACATACCAATTTGTTACTTCAAACACATGCCTTTCCAATATGGTATTACGACATACCTTACTAATTTGTTACTTCAAACGCAAACCTTTCCAATGTGTTATTACGACATATCTTACCAATTTGTCACTTCAAACATAAACCTTTCCAACCTAGTATTACGATATACCTTACCAATTTGTTACTTCAAACACAAACCTTTCCAATGTAGTATTACGACATATCTTACCAATTCGTTACTTCAAACACATACTTTTCCAATGTGGTATTACGTCATACCTTACCAAATTCTTACTCCAAACACAACACTTTTCAATGTGGTATCACGACATACCTTACCAATTTATTACTTCAAACTCATACCTTTCCAATGCGGCATTACAACTTACCAATTTGTTACTTCAAACACAAACCTTTCTAAAATGGTATTACGACATACCTTACCAATTGTTACTTCAAACAAAAAGCTTTCCAATGTGGTATTACGACATACCGTACCAATTTGTTACTTCAGCCACATACCTTTCCAATGCGGTATTACGACATAAATTACCAATTTGTTACTTCAAACACATATCTTTCCAATGAAGTATTACGACATACCTTACCAACTTGTTACTTCTAACACATATCTTTCCAATGTGGTATTAGGTCATACCTTACCAATTTGTTACTTCAAACACATGCCTTTCCAATGTGGTATTACGACATACCTAACCAATTTGTTACTTCAAACATATGCCTTTCCAAGGTGGTATTACGACATACCTTACCAATTTGTTACTTCAAACATATGCCTTTCCAAGGTGGTATTACGACATACCTTACCAATTAATTTGTTACTTCAAACACATGCCTTTTCAATGCGGTATTACGACATACCTTACCAATTTGTAACTTCAAACACATGCATTTCCAATATGGTATTGCGACATACCTTACCAATTTGTTACGTCAAACACATGCCTTTCCAATGTGGTATTACGACTTACCTTACCAATTGTTACTTCATCCACATATCTTTCCAATGCGGTATTATGACATACCAATTTTTACTTCAAACACATGCCTTTCCAATAGGATATTATGACAAACCTTATTAATTTGTTATTTCAAACACAAACCTTTCCAATGTAGTATTACAACATATCTTACCAATTTGTTACTTCAAACATAAAACTTTCGAATGTAGTATTACGATATACCTTACCAATTTGTTATTTCAAACACAAACCTTTCCAATGTAGTATTACGACATACCTTACCAATTCGTTACTTCAAACACATACCTTTCCAATGTGGTATTACGTCATACGTTACCAAATGCTTACTCCAAACACAAACCTTTTCAATGTGGTATCACGACATACATTACAATTTATTACTTCAGCCACATACCTTTCCAATATGGTATTACGACATACCTCATCAATTTGTTACTTCAAACACAAGCCTTTCCAATGTGGTATTACGATAAAAGCTTACCAATGTCTTACTTCAAACACTAACCTTTCCAATGTGGTATTACGACATACCTTACCAATTGGTTACTTCATCGACATATTTTTCCAATGCGGTATTATGACATACCAATTTATTAATTCAAACACATACCTTTCTCATGTGGTATTACGTCATACCTTCCAACACATTCCTTTCCAAAGTGGTATTACGATATACATTACCCCGCGTCCCGTTCCAAAATGTGCTAATTTCTGTTCTCAACTACACTATCAATATGATTCTATTTCGTGTGCTTTCACGTACGTGTTTATGTAGTTTCATTCTCCTTCGTTTGTAGGAAATCGCCGGCTACCGACACAACACACGCAGGAAATATATAGTATGGTTTTTCATCATCGCAACAGTCGGCCTGCTAAGGTTGTTCTTCTTTTGGTTGCCACATCTGATGATACGGGCTATGTATACTGTATGCAGCCTGGAGGAGGCTGACGTCGTCATACTGAAGGTATAGTCATGTTAATATGTTGGTACGGGATATGTATACGGCATACAGTCTGGTGGAGGCTGACGTCGTCATACTGAAGGTATAGTCATGTTACTATGTTGATACAGGCTATGTATACGGAACGCAGTCTGGAGGAGGCTGATGTCGTCATACTGAAGATATAGTCGTGTTAATATGTTGATAGGGGCTATGCATACGGTATACAGTCTTGTGGAGGCTGACGTCGTCATACTGAAGGTATAGTCATGCTCATATATTGATACGGGCTATGTATACGGCACACAGTCTGGTGGAGGTTGACGTCGTCATATTGAAGGTATAGTCATGTTACTATATTGATACAGGCTGTGTATACTCTATACAGCCCAGATGAGGGTGACGTTGTCATACTGAAGGTATAGTCATGTAAATATATTGATACGGGCTATGTATATGACATGAAGTCTGGAGGAGGCTGACGTCGTCATATTGAAGGTATAGTCATGTTAATATATTGATACGGGCTTTGTATACTCTATGCAACCCAGATGAGGGTGACGTTGTCATACTGAAGGTATAGTCATGTTAATATATTGATACGGGCTATATATACGGAATACAGTCTGGTGGAGGCTACGTCATCATACTGAAGGTATATTAATGTTAGTATATTGATACGGGCTATGTATATGAGATGCAGTCTGGAGGAGGCTGATGTCGTCATACTAAAGGTATAGTCATGTTAATATATTGATACGGGCTATGTATACTCCATGCAGCCTAGAAGAGGCTGACGTCGTCATATTGAAGGTATAGTATATCGTATGCAGTCTCGGGGGGTGGGGGGGGGGGGCGGGGGGGGGGGGAGGCTGACATCGTCATACTTAAGGTATAGTCATGTTAATACGTTAATACGGGCTATGTATATAACATGCAGTCTGGAGGAGGCTGGCGTTGTCATACTGAAGGTATAGTCATGCTAATATATTGATACGGGCTATGTATACGGAATACAGTCTGGTGGGGGCTGACGTCGTCATATTGAAGGTATAGTCATGTTAGTATATTGATACGGGCTATGTATATGAGATGCAGTCTGGAGGAGGCTGACGTCGTCATACTGAAGGTATAGTCATATTAATATATTGATACGGGCTATGTATACGGCATGCAGACTAGAGGAGGCTAACGTCGTCAAACTGAAGGTATAGTCATGCTAATATATTGATACGGGCTCTGTGTACGGCATGCAGACTAGAGGAGGCTAACGTCGTCATACTGAAGGTATAGTCATGTTAATATATTGATACGGGCTATGTATACGACATGCAGCCTAGAGAAGGCTAACGTTGTCATACTGAAGGTAAAGTCAATGTTAATATATTGATACGGGCTACGTATAATCCATGCAGTCTGAAAGAGGCTAACGACGTCATACTGAAGGTATAGTCATGTTAATATAGATTATCATGCAGATATGCACTTTTCTGCCTAATAAAGGGGTGACCTAATAAATTTTGCTTTATTAGGCACTGACCAATAGAGCAATTCAATGCGGAATCCATCGACGTTTATTGTACGTAACGTTATCTGACGTCATGCACGTAACGATGCCTGACGTCATAAAACAAACAAAAACAACAACATTGCGGCGTCCTCGATAAGCGTAACATTCTGAGAAATAGGTAATAATAGTAATTCATACAAAAAATGTGGATAATCTACATGATCAAAAGAATATTATGTCAGTGCCTTTTACTATCCAGTTTATTAGGCTCGGCACGAAAACGAATGGCTCGGCAGAGCATCGCCATTTTTCGTTTTCTAAGCCTCGCCTAATAAACTTGATAGTAAAAGGCACTGACATAATATGCCCTATGTATAGTCTGGAGTCATGCAGTCTGGAGTAGTGTTGGGACTGGAAAACTACTATCGATAATCGGAAAACCAAAATCGATCGATGATCGATAGTACAATCGTTTTTTTTATTCATATGCAAACGCAATATTAGACATATGTAACAGTAACCTTCGCTTCTTTATATACTCATAGGCTTTTAATCATCCTCTGTAGCATGCTGGCCTGTTTTTTTTTTTGCATACTAAGTAGAGTGTATTTTATATGAAACCTAGCTACACTATGAGAGGATTGCATTGTTACCATATGTCATGATATATTGATAAAATGAGTACGACTGCTGGAAAGATATAATCAGAAACAAACGAAAATCGATAGTGAAAAATTACTATCGATTGTCGCCGATTTTAAGTCTGTTCGATTAGTTTCGATTGTTAGAGACAATCGGCACAACACCAGTCAAGAGCAGGCTGAAGTCGTCATACTGAAGGTATAGTCGTGTTAATATATTGATACGGGCTATGTATACGGCATGCAGTCTGGAGGATGGCTGACGTCGTCATACTCAAGGTATAGTCGTGTAATATATTGATACGGGCTATGTATACGGCATGCACTCTGGAGGAGGCTGACGTCGTCATACTGAAGGTATAGTCATGTTAATATATTGATACGGGCTACGTATAATCCATGCAGTCTGAAAGAGGCTAACGACGTCATACTGAAGGTATAGTCATGTTAATATAGATTATCATGCAGATATGCACTTTTCTGCCTAATAAAGGGGTGACCTAATAAATTTTGCTTTATTAGGCACTTACCAATAGAGCAAATCAATGCGGAATCCCTCGACGTTTATTGTACGTAACGTTATCTGACGTCATGCACGTAACGATGCCTGACGTCATAAAACATACAAAAACAACAACATTGCGGCGTCCTCGATAAGCGTAACATTCTGAGAAATAGGTAATAATAGTAATTCATACAAAAAATGTGGATAATCTACATGATCAAAAGAATATTATGTCAGTGCCTTTTACTATCCAGTTTATTAGGCTCGGCACGAAAACGAATGGCTCGGCAGAGCATCGCCATTTTTCGTTTTCTAAGCCTCCGCCTAATAAACTTGATAGTAAAAGGCACTGACATAATATGCCCTATGTATAGTCTGGAGTCATGCAGTCTGGAGTAGTGTTGGGACTGGAAAACTACTATCGATAATCGGAAAACCAAAATCGATCGATGATCGATAGTACAATCGTTTTTTTTATTTATATACAAACGCAATATTAGACATATGTAACAGTAACCTTCGCTTCTTTATATACTCATAGGCTTTTAATCATCCTCTGTAGCATGCTGGCCTGTTTTATTTTTTGCATACTAAGTAGAGTGTATTTTATATGAAACCTAGCTACACTATGAGAGGATTGCATTGTTACCATATGTCATGATATATTGACAAAATGAGTACGACTGCTGGAAAGATATAATCAGAAACAAACGAAAATCGATAGTGAAAAATTACTATCGATTGTCGCCGATTTTAAGTCTGTTCGATTAGTTTCGATTGTTAGAGACAATCGGCACAACACCAGTCAGGTGCAGGCTGAAGTCGTCATACTGAAGGTATAGTCGTGTTAATATATTGATACGGGCTATGTATACGGCATGCAGTCTGGAGGAGGCTGACGTCGTCATACTGAAGGTATAGTCGTGTTAATATATTGATACGGGCTATGTATACGGCATGCACTCTGGAGGAGGCTGACGTCGTCATACTGAAGGTATAGTCATGTTAATATATTGATAAGGGCTATGTATACGGCATGCACTCTCGAGGAGGCTGACGTCGTCATACTGAAGGTATAGTCGTGTTAATATATTGATACGGGCTATGTATACGGCATGCAATCTGGAGGAGGCTGACGTCGTCATACTGAAGGTATAGTCGTGTTAATATATTTATACGGGCTATGTATACGGCATGCAATCTGGAGGAGGCTGACGTCGTCATACTGAAGGTAGAGTCGTGTTAATATATTGATACGGGCTATGGATACGGCATGCACTCTGGAGGAGTCTGACGTCGTCATACTGAAGGTATAGTCGTGTTAATATATTGATACGGGCTATGTATACGGCGTGCAATCTGGAGGAGGCTGTCGTCGTCATACTGAAGGTATAGTCGTGTTAATATATTTATACGGGCTATGTATACGGCATGCAATCTAGAGGAGGCTGACGTCGTCATACTGAAGGTAAAGTCATGTTAATATGGGCTATGTATACGACATGCAGTCTTGAGGAGACTGACGTCGTCATACTGAAGGTCTAGTCATGTTAATATATTAATATTTTGATTGGGTTCGTGTTTATACGTGTAGGATTTCATTTTTGTTTGTTTTGTTTGTAGGACCAGTACACCCAGTGGTTTGTGTCGCAAGTTAGCATGGTGAATAAAGATGGAACTCGGTAAGTCATTTGTTATAAGGCAAAATCTTCCAACGGGCTGAATCAAATAACAGAAAACGTAATTAATTGAATCTGGATTGAAATCAAATTATTGATGTAATATATAGAATATGGTCTCATCTCATTGGTTGATTTAAACATCGAGATGGGCGTAGCCTATCGTGGTGTTTAAACCATCACGAGATGAGAGCTCTATTTGTTTTTTAGTATGTCCATGTCAGCTGTCTGATAAACTCTAACATCCGATAACTGGTAGTTAGATTACACCATTTATTATGACAGGTGTTATTTTCAATTATACGATTTACACCTGTTCAAATACAAATGAAATTTCAATGACCGTGCTACAAACACTAAATGAAACCATAAGAATACATTACCTGGTAAATCTGGTAATAGTAGTTTCAAGGACACGTTATAGATAGAAACATGTTATCTGATTTAAATTACATATAGCCGGTGTGTTATATTAATCAATTGCAACACGTGCATATTATGTAAATAAGGTGTTTGCCATGGTCACGATATGTATAGGATAGAGGTCATGAAGAGAAATCTTCACCATTAAGAAATTGAAAGGGTGAAGAATTCTCATAGACTCTTCATAGACTCTATCCGGCTTAGTGTTTACCATATGTTTTATCGATAGTCTCTATATAGGTCACACTCTAAACCATGAAGAGCGATGGAAGGAAATTCTTCATGAAAAACTGTATTTGAAATTCTGAGCCATCTGATTGGTTTAAAAAGTAGGGTAAACACTAAATATATTAACCAGCAGCAAATGGTCTAGATACTGGATATATTGATTAACGGGAAGACCGTATCTTGTCAATCAAGCAATCAAACATTCTTTAATGTTTGATATTATTAAAAGGGACCGGAGGTGACCAGGAATAGTTATGGGTATCAGCCCAAATACAGGGTACGAACAAAATTATCATAACGCATTTTCAAAGTTTCAAGCGAATATGGACCAAACTGGGCCACATTATCCGTCCGATTTAAGTACGTTCTTTTTAGTGATTGACGTAAACTTTTAATGAATTATGCGTACAATTGTTAGCAATATTAACCCCATATGAATTACTATTTATGATTTAACAACAAAAACCTGCCGTGTGTCCGGACGTAAGGTCGGCTCAATTTAATTAATGCACGTGTCATATGAAACATTATATCATCTGTATTTGGGCTGACACCAATCACTCAAGATTTTGTTAGATAGGTTGAAATACCTTTAAATTATTTCATGCTAAATCGGACATTTATAGTATTATTTATAAGCGTCCGGTCATAATATTATAGTAGATCAAACGAGTCAGACGTGCAACGTTATAATTTAAAGGCAAATAAGTTATCAGTTTTATTAAAGGGGGTATATCATGGTTTTTGGTGGGTCCTACTTACAATGAAGAATTAATATGTTCTATTTCAAAGGGCCAAAGCACAATGAATACTTAAAAAAAATGACTCCTTATTTACAAGGAAATTAATTATGCACATTAATGTGCTATCCTAGGTTACGCACCAGGATTATTTAAGCACATTAAGCCCGATTTTATTCAACCTCTATGGTGAATTCAAATTTAGGTCCGAACACCACGGTGCTAAGGCCATGGTTTGATTGATATGACATGTGTTATCATGAATTGGAGCACTAGTTAATTATTTTCTTTTTCGAGAAAAAACCCTGCTGTATCCCCTTTAACATAAATTAAAAGCGACAATCTTGAAGTCTTTATAAAGCATTAAAATTAGCATCTCGATTTATTAATCCAGTATTATTTGAGGTTTTATTTGCCTCACCACACAGCAAATAATGCCCGACGGGCATTATGTTATTTTCCGATGAACGCAGATATAGAGGATCTTAAACGAGTTCCCATTTCATATAAGATTTATGAAACTAGTTATGAATTATTTTTAATTTTAACGAGCCTTTTTGCGAATAAAAATAAATCTTATTTGGAATGAGAACGAGTTTAACATCCTTTTTATCACATAGCATTGCAATCAAATTAGTAAAAATTAATTCAGATGGACATAGAACCGCCACTACGTCAGACACACTTTAGCGCCAAAACGTCATAAAATCTGTGACGTCATAACGTCGCGTCTTACACATAACGTTGCGTATAAGAGAGTTCGAGGTTTACCTCTTTACAAAATAGCAGTTTACGCCAAATTTTTAACAAACCAACAACAATGTTTTGTATAACGTGCATTATTTTTATAAGCTGTCACAATAATAAGTTTATGACTCAGATCTGGGTGAATTTGTAATAAATAAAATAGTTTCAGTTAATAAACTTGCGCAGTGTTACAGGTATAACTCAATCAATCAAAATCATTAAAGGTTGTATTACACGTGTGTCATACAATAGAATATTAAATGAGTGTTCGACGCTGCTAACAAAGGACGTTATGTGATAAAAAAATACAATAAACCCTTATAATTGCAATTAATATCCTAAAAGTACTTATTTTCTTAATTTAATAAAGAAATTATTAGAATAAATATGGGTTGCTGTTATTTTACGCACACTCTATGAATGGCGGATCAAAGTAGTTTTTAACCAATCACATTGTTTGAAGTATCTAAACGTTCGAGTGACTGCAATTATTTTTACTTTAAATCTGCTTGCATATATTTAAATACAATTAAGTTTTCAACTTTTCTTTGTAACTCTACCGTAGGTTTGAATATATTATTGGTGAAATGTAGTTGTAATGATTCTTAGTCATCAGTCAACAGTCCAAACATGGACAATAAGTAATAGATAGAGTCTGGTCTCAGCAAGTTGGCTTATTTAAACACCGAGATGGGCGTAGCCCATCGAGTTGTTTAAATAACCAACGAGCTGAGACAGACTCTATCTTTTTTGTAGCATGGTGTACTTAGTAACACTGTGACGTCATAATGACGGTACTCTAAATTTCAATATGTAATAGATAGAGTATGGTTTCATTGAGTTGGTTCATTTAAACATCGAGATGGGCGTAGCCCATCGAGGTGTTTAAATTAACCAACGAGATGAAACCATACTCTATTTGTTTTGTAGCATGTCCATTTCAGCTCTATTTCAGTTAATCTAACTGTTATTCTCACTGTTATTCTCACAGTTATTCTGACAGGTCTTATTTTCAATTAAACGATTTACACCCTTAGATCAGTGTATCGCGGTACTAGTGGTGGACTTTGCATTATGGTAGGGTGACTCTGGGCTTATATGTGCACTATTTGGAGGAGTAACCCGGACCCCCAGTATAACAAGACATGCTATATACCAACAAGTTTGTCATGTTCTGTAGTGTTTGAAACTGCCGGCATAAATTGGCATAAATGGTAGCGAGCTGAGAAATTCAAGATGGCGTCCAAGATGGCCGCCATGAATTTAACCAAATCCTATATATTGCAAACTGTATTTCATAGTTTCAAGACTGCAAACAATGCTTATATATTGTTTGTAGCAATAATACAGTAAATCCTTAGCTACAACCAATATATTGATGTAACATCATTTAAAGGTCATAATTAAAGTAAAAATGTTACGTTAAAGCTGAAATTATGACGTAATTTCGTATATCAGATTTTATACATTTTACGTTTAAATTGATTCAGTAATTCTATTTGGAAATTTCAAAAGTTGGGCAAAGAACTTGATATCAGTCATCGATACGTTTAATCAACTATGCAGTAATTTGGTTCAAAGGCACTATGAAAACAATGAAACACCCGAATAAAATAATTGTATTAAAAGAAATTGTCGAATAAAGACATGGGGGTTTATATAACATAAATTATTACAAGAAAACATAGAGTTTATACTCCTATTAAAAGACAGTAATGTTGCTAAGTAACATCCATAACAGTATACATACAGACATCCATCCATCTGTTCTACTTCATTAATCACCATGGTAATATATAAATACAATACCACTGACTAATTAATATGGGGTGGGGGAGTGGGGTGGGAGTGGGAGGAGAAAACAACTTTTAAAATATACTGTTTTACATTACATTATAGGGTGACTGACTTCAAGATTATTCATCATGCATGAAATGTGTAGACTTATACCGTAAATGATAAACAACATTAGAACTGTTAACCTTTCTATTCTTTTATCAAATTTAAAATAGTCTTAAACAGATACATTGTTATGTGCATGCAATTCATAATGATGACCACTGATAGTAAAGGTATGTATAAACCTCCTTCAAATAAAAACTCACCAAAATATTTTACTATCTGTTCCTGTAGAATGGCCTTATAGTTCTCAGACAATCGTTTTATATTTTATATACGAATGAGTAACTGATTTAATGGTTTGTGATAGTATTTGTTTATTGTTTCTATAAATGAAACTTCAAGAAACAATCATCTTCGGAGTAAGTGTATCATCAGTGTATACATTTGCTAACATGGTAAACAAGTTTTGACAGATATCTACATCATCTAAGGAACCTTTACATTCGCAAGCTTGAGTACATATTTGCTCATTACATGAACAAATAGCCATCGCTGCAGTCATCTCGCTCAAAGCACTATGGTGGTGAAACAGCCTGGGTTACCATTTGTGAGAATAAAAACCATTTCGAGGGTCAGCCATATAACCAGAATATAATGGATTGTAAGGGTGGGTTGGGGTGACTTTGCTTCCAAAACTTCTCTCCAAATCAACAAGTGACACGTGCATCGAAGCAAATGTAGCATAAAGTTATCATTTGTTGGTGGTACCTTTCTGGGCTTGACCCGAGCCTTTCCCAATATACTATTCGTCAAAAATGAATTCAATGTTGTGCACTGGCTTTTTTACAATGTATAAAGCAAACCAACAAAGGCGGTAGCAGCAGCTTTTATCTGAGCTGACAACCGCGTGTCTGTAACAAGATCATCTGCAAGATGTAATTGTTCTTTGGCATTTCTATACATTACTTGAAGGGCATATTTATTTCCAATTCCATAGAATGATACGCAAGTGTCACATCCTGTAATGCAATAAAGTGAGATTTATTTAACTGAAGTTTAGAGTCGCACCAACAGCTAAGGTAATATGGCAACTTTCCAGCTTCAATTGGTGAGGGAAGACCCCAGGTGCGCCTCCGAGCTATTTTCGTGCACGGGCGGACATCTGGGTTGAACCCACAGACGTTCCGCAAGCCAGCTGGATAGATTCCTCACGTAAAGATACATTGCCCTTGAAGGCCAAGTGATTTCAAGTCAGAAACTCGAACTTCTCGGCCGCGGGTTTATTTTACAACAAATGAACTGGGATGAATCTTATGTAATCAAAATGCATGCATTTCCTACCAGTTTTAAAGTACAAACTTTCTATGTTGAGTTTGATAACATTTTGAACAAGAAGGACAAAGACATCTGTGTCTGGGCTGACAACAGCTGCTTTTCTAACTCCAACGGATACTGTATGTGCAAGATGAAAGAGAATCGATCCCACAGTAATCTTTTTCATGATTAGACATAATAATTGGATATCCTTCGAACCCCCTCTCTTCCATTCCAGCGGAGACTAACAGCACTAGACAATCTCTGAGCAATTCATGCCATTCTTAGTCGTCAGCTATGATATGTGTTTCTACAACTTTGTTATTTCACCTTTACGCTTTTATGCTTGCTGTTGGTCAGCACCCTCTTCCAGACTGCAATGGTCATAGTTTACTGAATAACAGTGGTGCAGTTGTGAATTTTTTGACACGTTTGCAATTTCAGACTTTGATAATTGTATACATGTCAAAAACGACATGCACATTGGAAAGTCTCATACAGGAATGGGAAATACATGATAAAAACCCAGAGCCGTCTGTAGATAAATGTTTTTTACACCTGGGGACGGTGGAAGCATTTGTATTCCTCTTCTTTGTCTAAAATAAGGACGATTATTTTTTAGAATTCATATTATCCTCGATAAAACTGACAAATGCTTGTAAAAAGTCAACCTCCATCGTCGCTATGTACAATAAAACAATTAAAGCGGTAGGAAGCTAGTTTGGGGAAGGCAGCCGGCGGGATACCGAGCTTGGCCTTGAAGTCCCTAATGGCATGGGAGTAGGCAGCAGGTTACAGTCCCTAATACTGCGAGGGCAAAAAGAAAAATTGCAGATGCCCATTGAAGCAACTGATTTATGAAAGTGGTGTCACAAAATGTCACGGGTAGAGCGTACTGGTCGTATATAGCTCTTGTATCGGTTACACCCAAAATCTATTGTTCGAGGTGAAACAATTTCACAATATTCATGATCTATTCATGTAACACGTAAAAGCGTGCACATTTTAAGTGGCCGCCAGAGAGGCCGTGTCATAAGTTTAGTTTTGTGCTAATGCATGTAAACGTATAGGTATATTTTCCTTAAACGGCAAAATTGTATAAGGGCCTCGCGTGTAGATTCAATACTGTAGATTTAGCCACGTTTGTCACGGACTGAACGGGGCAAATAATGATTTGGGCGTAATGTTTGCTATAAAACCCATTGTCTTCTAGCTTTCGCCGGGATCATCGAAAGTACTTTGTTGGAACAGAGATTGGACGGCAAATTTCACAGGCAACATGTGGTTAGTAGTTTTATTAAACTTTTATCGTATATTTGTATTCAGTGGGCGGCGCCATCTTGTTTGGCGGTTACGACATCCGGTTATTATTGATGTTTCTCAAACATAACTTTAGACTAGCATATGATTTTGAAGTTACTTTATTAGATGTAATTATTGTAATTGATCATTAATTGTAAAACAATATTAATTTGATAACAGTGGATATTAGGTGCATTAGTTAACGTTGGCGTATAACTCGGTGATTGTAATACACGATTGTCAACATTAGTTAACAATGAGATGAGTGACAAGAATAAATGCGTGCATGCATAACTCAGTGAGTGTAATATATGAGTAATTTGATCATGTTTATATTACATGTATTAGGGGCATTGATTAACAGCGACGTACATAGCGTATACATGGCGTTGTAGAATATGTATACATTGCTACTCATCATTAGTACAGCTTACATATATTGATCGAATAATGATTTGTTTGGGTAATGGTAATTATGCAAGATTGTTATGTTTGTCAACCGACAACTAAAACGTATGTATAATTACAGCCTAAGCCATCCAGGATATAAGCCATCCAGGGTTGGAGTAAGCCATCTAGGTTTGGATATCCAGGAGTGGAGCTAAGCTTCCACGACTAACGTTACAAGCGGTGGAGACGGTCCCCGTACCTGCGCAGCCAGGTTTTACTAACGACAACCCCCGGGACACAAGGTGGGCCCGTTACCAGTCCTCACTGGAGGAATATCATTCACAATCTCAGTGGAGATTAACTATCATTGCATCGCGTCATCAACCCTTACAGAAGGCATTTGATGACAATCATCCATTGAATTCGCGCATCATCATCTTCATGAGCTCTCGCGCATCACAGTTATCGCGCTAGATCAACATTGTTATAGCTTTAACAACACTTTAGTGTCTTAGACATTCAGTATTTATAACAATACTAAGAACGTCTTAAACGTTCAGGAGAACATTCTTTTCATAGTTCATTTGTGTATTCGCTTGTTTTTTTAGATAATTGTATATATATTAAACATATTTTAAAAGTTGCATTAAACTTATGTAAATGCATTCACCGTCATTGATTCTTTCCTGAGTTAGCCCAACCACTAAGGTCATCCTGTGACAACTGGTGTCAGAAGTGGGATTTTGGGCGACTACGGAGGGAAAGAATCAATAAGTGATCTTTATTATGATATACTAAATCTCTACTTATTATTTTAGAATTGTGTACCACCCTCTGATCCATCAAGGCGACTGTCGACGATCACGGCCACAGCTTGGAAGTCAAGACACGACAAGGGTAGGGTGAGTCCAAACTGTTTTGTCCGTTCTTTCCTTGGCGCGAGGTCGCAGTGGTCTACACGAGTGGGTCTGAGGCACTTTTGCTCAATAATTTGGGTGTTTGTTTTACCTCCCTTGATATACACATGGTATCCAATTAGGTTGGCGAACAAGACGTTCTACTCATGTTGTGACACTCGAGTATACTTATATTGATGGGAGAAGTAAATATACATGTACATGTTATACACATTTCGATGATTGTTTAAGGTTTATGTCCAATATCAAATTAAGATATTTTATGTAGTGCATATGTTTTGTGGAAGCTAGATACTATCTACACATAATCGTTAGTAGTTAGCGCTAGTACAAATGTGTATGTAACTTGTCCTATGATGATGCCCAGGTATTTACTGAGGACACAGTGACTTACCATTAGTAGTTAGTTGAGTAGAATTATTAGTGACGTGTGTATTGTAATTATCGTAGTGTGTAGTTCACAATGTCTATAGACATGACGTCCATAAAGGATCTTACGGAAATGGGTAAGGAGTTAGGGTATGCTGGAGAGGAGCTTAGAACCTTTGTTAAAGACGAACAGGCTAGGGAAAGGGAATTTAGACTTAAGGAAAGAGAATTAGCAAAGCGGGAAAGGGATGAAGAGAAAGATAGGTTAGAATTCGAAAATAGGTTAGCTAAAGAGAAGCTAGAAACTGAGAAAGATAGGTTAGAAGTAGAAAGTAGATTAGCTAAAGAGAAGCTAGAATTAGAAAGTAGACTATCCACAGAGAAGTTAGAATTAGAAGGTAGGTTAGCTAAAGAGAAGCTAGAATTCGAAAGTAGATTAGCTAAAGAGAAGCGAGATGATGATAAAGAGAAGGTAGAATTAGAAAGTAGAATAGTAAAGGAGAAGCAAGAGTTAGAACATGAGAGGTTCGAAACAGATGGTAGACTAGCTAAGGCTAAGATGATAATGGAAAGGGAGCAAAAAGAGTTTGAGCATAAGTTAGCTTTAGAGTTGGAAGCAGCTAAGACACATAGTAAGGAAAGTAAAACTGAAGGGAAAGATAGTTATTCTGGGAAGTTAAAAGGTTCGAAGTTACCATACTTTGATGCTGACAAAGATAACATGGACAGTTACTTGTTACGGTTCGAACGTTATGCTGAGTTACAGGAATGGACCAAAGATAAGTGGGCAGTTCATTTAAGTGCGTTATTGAGAGGCAAGGCCTTAGATGTATTTTCTAGATTACCTAGTTTAGATGCTCTTGACTATGACAAGTTAAAGGATGCTCTTTTAAAGAGATTTGAGTTAACTGAAGAAGGTTTTAGAAAGCGGTTTAGAGCTTGTCTGCCTGAGAAAGGCGAGTCATTTATTCAGTTTATTAGTAGGTCTAGAAATTACTTAGATAGGTGGTTAGAGTTAGGGAAGGTAGCGCAGACTTATCAGGGCCTAATAGATTTCTTGTTGCGGGACCAGCTATTCAATGTTTGTAGTAGAGATCTGTTCTTATTTCTTAAAGAAAGAAAACTTACTAGTGTAGGAGAAATGGCAACACAAGCAGATCAGTTTGCCGAGGCTAGAGGCGGAGCTCATAATGTAGTGTCGAAAGACAGAACTTTTAGAGATAGGCAAGGGGACGATCATAAACAGAAAGGCCAGAGTGGAAACTATAGAGGTGGAGGTAGTTCGATGGGTGCTAGAGGAGGTAGCAATAGTGGTAACATAGGTAGACCTTTTATTCGTTGTCGTCACTGTAATGGGAATCATGCTTCACATGAGTGTAGGAAAGCGGTGAAAGTGTCCGCTGTCGTAGACAATTTTAGTGAAAATAGTAGAGTGGACAACAATGTAGGGAGTCAGAACCAAGGTTTTAACAACCCATGGAATTTCGGTAGAGGTAGAGGTGGTCAAAACCGAGGTAGAGGTAGAGGCAGAGGTAGTAATAGTCCGGTTATTAAAACCGAGAGTAGTAGCTGTTGTGTTAAAGCGGATGGTGTAATGACGAAGATCGGAACATGTCTCTTTCCGTATGCAAATCTTCCAACGGCAGATGGTAGAGTGAATGGCACGGACGTAATTGTAATGAGGGATACAGGTTGTACAGGTGTGGTAGTTAGGCGTAGTTTAGTTACGGATGACCAGTTGGTAGGTAAACAGTCACCGTGTATGTTGTTAAATAAGTCGGTAGAGCACGTGCCAATAGCGAGAATAGATGTAGATACACCTTTCTTTAAAGGGACTACAGAGGCACTATGTATGGATGACCCGATGTATGATTTAACGATAGGGAACATAGATGGTTCAGCACTTCCGGTAATGTCCGATTTTAGAAGTAGCATAAGTAATGCCGTAGAGACTAGAGCGCAGGTTCAGAAGCAAGCTCAGGCTTATAGAAAATTAAAGGTTCCTGCAGCCGTAGGTGACATATCTAAAGCGGAGTTTATAGAAGCACAAACTCAAGACGAGTCATTAGGTCCTTGTAAAGTGAAGGCCAAGGACGGTGTAGTGAAGAAGTGTAAAGGGTCCGGTAGTTGTAAGTTTGTACATAAGAATAGGTTATTGTACAGAGAATTTGAAGATAGTGGTAGTAGACAGTTTCACCAATTAGTGGTTCCTACCCAGTATAGAACGACAGTGCTTAAGGTAGCTCATGAGTCGATTATGGGAGGTCATTTAGGCGTAAAGAAAACGTCAGATAGAGTATTGGCAGAATTTTATTGGCCAGGCGTTAGCGGAGATGTAACTAGGTATTGTAGGTCCTGCGATGTATGCCAAAGGACAGTACCAAAAGGTCGAGTGACCAAAGTACATTTAGGTCAGATGCCACTGATAGATACACCATTTAAGAGGGTAGCCGTAGACATAGTTGGACCAATTTTTCCAGTGTCGGATAGGAAAAATAGGTACATTTTAACCATGGTAGACTATGCAACTAGGTATCCGGAGGCAGTAGCATTGCCCTCAATTGAAACTGAGAGAGTAGCTGAGGCATTAGTTGATATGTTCAGTAGGCTAGGTGTACCAGAGGAAATGCTGACTGATTGTGGGTCACAGTTTACGTCAGAACTTATGGCTGAAGTAAGCAGGTTATTGTCTTTGCGTCAAATCATGACAACACCATATCACCCTATGTGTAACGGGTTAGTCGAACGATTTAACGGGACGTTAAAGCAAATGTTACGGCGTATGTGTACCGAGAGACCCAAAGATTGGGACAAGTATCTCAATGCTTTATTGTTTGCATTTAGAGAGGTACCACAAGAGAGTTTAGGATTCTCTCCGTTTGAGTTATTGTACGGTAGGTCAGTTAGAGGTCCCATGAGGATTCTTAGAGAGATGTGGGCAGGTGAAGTAGATAGTGATGAGGTTAAGACTACATATCAATATGTTTTAGATCTGAAGGAGAAACTAGAGGAGACTTGTAAGATAGCTCAAAGTCAGTTAGTTAAGGCAAGTACCAAGTATAAACGGTACTATGACCAGAAAGCTAGAGCTAGGAAGTTTAAGATAGATGACCAGGTGTTACTGTTACTCCCGACCGACAATAACAAGTTGTTATTACAATGGAAAGGTCCGTTTTACGTTAGAGGGATAGTGAATACTATGGATTACCGTATCGAGATAAACGGAAAGTTAAAGACCTTTCATGCGAATATGCTGAAAGAGTATATCAGTAGAACCGATAATGTGCAACAAGGGGTATTAAATGTAGTTAATGTTGCAGTTATTGAGGATAGTGAGGAAGACAGTAGTGAGGACACTAGTCCCACATATTCTCCCACTAGTGTAGGTAAGGAAACAGCAGCCGATGTAGACATATTGGGCATGCTTAGTGTAGCAGAGAAACGAGAGGTAAGTCGTTTAGACTCTGAGTGTAATACTGTTCGGTCCGATAAGTCGAGACCAACAGATGTAGTGCAGTGTAGCTTTAAGCACACTTTAGCAAAGCCGATTAGGGAAACGAGAGACCCTACTCCATTTCGCAAACAGTATACTGGTAATGCGATGGATGCAATGTGTAAAGTTGGAGTTCTGGTAGTGGCAGGAAGTAGTGTTATTAGAAACAGTAGAGTCGGTGTAATAGACCGTGGAAAGGACAATATTGGGGCAGAATATTTAAGCCGCCGCACATAATGACCGGTTTAATACAATAGTGTATTGCAGTGTATTGTACAATAGTAGTATATGTTACGACAGGGTAGTGTACAATTGTAGAATAGTGTTGAAATTGTAATTACATATTATAGTTAGGTTATAACTGCAGTGGTAATAGATAACATACTCAAGCGATTGAGCGATCAGCTTGTACGTTTTGTCGCTCGTTTGCTCAGAAGAATTAATAGTTTCTTAACGTGTAAATATTATCATTTTGTTGAATTTTAAAAGTGTAGCACTTTCTTTAAGTGGGGAGATGTTGTCACAAAATGTCACGGGTAGAGCGTACTGGTCGTATATAGCTCTTGTATCGGTTACACCCAAAATCTATTGTTCGAGGTGAAACAATTTCACAATATTCATGATCTATTCATGTAACACGTAAAAGCGTGCACATTTTAAGTGGCCGCCAGAGAGGCCGTGTCATAAGTTTAGTTTTGTGCTAATGCATGTAAACGTATAGGTATATTTTCCTTAAACGGCAAAATTGTATAAGGGCCTCGCGTGTAGATTCAATACTGTAGATTTAGCCACGTTTGTCACGGACTGAACGGGGCAAATAATGATTTGGGCGTAATGTTTGCTATAAAACCCATTGTCTTCTAGCTTTCGCCGGGATCATCGAAAGTACTTTGTTGGAACAGAGATTGGACGGCAAATTTCACAGGCAACATGTGGTTAGTAGTTTTATTAAACTTTTATCGTATATTTGTATTCAGTGGGCGGCGCCATCTTGTTTGGCGGTTACGACATCCGGTTATTATTGATGTTTCTCAAACATAACTTTAGACTAGCATATGATTTTGAAGTTACTTTATTAGATGTAATTATTGTAATTGATCATTAATTGTAAAACAATATTAATTTGATAACAGTGGATATTAGGTGCATTAGTTAACGTTGGCGTATAACTCGGTGATTGTAATACACGATTGTCAACATTAGTTAACAATGAGATGAGTGACAAGAATAAATGCGTGCATGCATAACTCAGTGAGTGTAATATATGAGTAATTTGATCATGTTTATATTACATGTATTAGGGGCATTGATTAACAGCGACGTACATAGCGTATACATGGCGTTGTAGAATATGTATACATTGCTACTCATCATTAGTACAGCTTACATATATTGATCGAATAATGATTTGTTTGGGTAATGGTAATTATGCAAGATTGTTATGTTTGTCAACCGACAACTAAAACGTATGTATAATTACAGCCTAAGCCATCCAGGATATAAGCCATCCAGGGTTGGAGTAAGCCATCTAGGTTTGGATATCCAGGAGTGGAGCTAAGCTTCCACGACTAACGTTACAAGCGGTGGAGACGGTCCCCGTACCTGCGCAGCCAGGTTTTACTAACGACAACCCCCGGGACACAAGGTGGGCCCGTTACCAGTCCTCACTGGAGGAATATCATTCACAATCTCAGTGGAGATTAACTATCATTGCATCGCGTCATCAACCCTTACAGAAGGCATTTGATGACAATCATCCATTGAATTCGCGCATCATCATCTTCATGAGCTCTCGCGCATCACAGTTATCGCGCTAGATCAACATTGTTATAGCTTTAACAACACTTTAGTGTCTTAGACATTCAGTATTTATAACAAT
Organism: Cyrtodaria siliqua; assembly: GCA_037043455.1. NCBI lineage: Eukaryota > Metazoa > Mollusca > Bivalvia > Adapedonta > Hiatellidae > Cyrtodaria > Cyrtodaria siliqua. The sequence continues at coordinate 13,547 of JAWPHD010018254.1, read as the reverse complement.
ACTAAGAACGTCTTAAACGTTCAGGAGAACATTCTTTTCATAGTTCATTTGTGTATTCGCTTGTTTTTTTAGATAATTGTATATATATTAAACATATTTTAAAAGTTGCATTAAACTTATGTAAATGCATTCACCGTCATTGATTCTTTCCTGAGTTAGCCCAACCACTAAGGTCATCCTGTGACAAGTGGTATGTGGCCTTTGTTCGACTGTCGCTTTGTTGGATTATATCTTGGTTGATGTCAACTACCCCGTGGATGATCTTAAATAGCATAGTCAGGCGACTGCTGTAGCGCGGATGCTGGAGGGTATCACAGTAGAGGTATTTACAAATTACAATAACACAGCCTAGTATGCGTTCAGTGTAGTTTCTCTGAACGAAACAAGCAGCTCTTCGTTGATACTGTTTGAGATTATGGGTGTCACTGGATATATGTTGGTCCCAGACCGCTGATGCATATTCTAGACTAGAGCGAACTATCGTTCTGTATGCAGCTGCCTTCATGGGTCTATTACAGTCATTTAGGTTCTGCTGAATGAAGCCTTTGGTCTTTTTTGCCTTGGTGTGTTACTTCTACGTTAGGTCTTTACTGATATTTAAGCCGTAGACTACATCAAAAGTGTGTCCGTAAAGGCTGTAATTGGTGTGCAGCATGCCACTTGTTTGCTGTTACTCTGATGACTCTGCACTTCATGGGGTTGGGGGCGGGGGCGTGAAACTCCATCTGCCAGTCCTCTTTCCACATCTCCAGTGTTGATAGTTCTCTCTGCAGAAGGTCAGAGTCGTTTTGGGTTTGGATGGGTCTGTAAAAAAAACCATCATCTGCAAAGAGTCGCGAGTCAGATGAAGAGTTTACTTCTGGGAGGTCATTAATGAAGCAAAAAAAGGTAGTAGGCCAAGGACAGACCTTTGTCGCACTTGTGACAAAACATCAGCTTGAGTGGACAGTATTACCTTCAACGAAAGCAAGTTGTTTTCTGTTCTAAAGAAAGGACTGTATCCATCAAAGTGTTGACACCTGACTCCGTAGACAATGAGCTTATGCAAGATCCGGTTGTATCGGACCTTGAAGAACCTATCAAAGTCAATTTCTTCCTGACCTTAGGATGTTAGGCTATGAGCAATATTCTGTACTGTGGGTATGAACAGCTGAGCCGCCGCAATATCGTTTGGCTTGGAAACCGTGTTGAGCATCTGATAGTATTTTGCAGCCTGCATTTGTAAGGGAAACTGTTGATAGTTAGAATATGCTCAGCTTGGAAGTATTTCGCCAAACGAAAATATCTTTTCGTTTATTGTTTGTTTGTGGCAGTGCTTTGGATGGAATATGTATGATGCTAGTGGTTAGCAGTTCCTGAGAAAGTTATGAACGCTGTTTCGTTTCCTGTGACTTTTCATCTGATACCTGTTCCACCTGACACCTGATACACCTGTTACAATGCATACATTATTGTTTACATATTGGACATTGGCTATTATGTTGGATATATAGGTTATCGGTAACTAGAACACGGTCACGCTCGTGGGATACGTATCTATACTCTACAGCAAAGTAAGCGGTACACTCAAGTAATAATCCAAATAATACGTGGTATCTTACTATGCTTTCTACATCTACCCCCTTGAAGACATCTAACAAACGTGAACCTTCATCTCCGCTTGAATTGTATGACGTGTACGAGACAAAGAAGAACAAACTCTCCTCTCAATCTGATATATCAGACATATCTGACTTGGCGGAAATGGCGGAATCAAGCATTGAGATTAAGGACACCGCAACCAATCTTACTGCTTCTGATATAAAGAGTATATCTGAAATCCTCATTAACACTTTTAAATCGCAAATGGACGGTATGGTAAACTCCATCGTTGCAGGGGTTATATCCGGTCTCACATCAAGAATTTCACACATGGAGTCTGAGAACTCTGCCCTAAAGGACCGTGTAGCCACGCTTGAATTAGCATCCGACTCGGCGGAACAATATAGCCGCTGAAACTGTGTCCGCTTGACCGGAGTGCCAGAGTCTGAAGGCGAATCTACCGACGACTACGTTATGGCTATGAATAATGCCCTCAACCTCGACTTAAAAATTGAGGCGATCGACAGGTCCCACCGTGTGGGAAAGCCTAACCCTTCTAGGCCGCGCGCGATCATTGTAAAGTTCGTCACTTATCGTTCCAGGCAGAAATTATACCGGTCACGTACACAACTGAAGGACAAGGGTTATAATGGAGTTTTCGTGAACGAGGATTTAACGCGATATAGAAGTTCCCTTCTTTTCAAGGCACGCCAGTGTGTAAAATCCGGTTCACTGTTGAGCGCGTGGTCAGCATATGGAAACGTTCTCGTTAAAGACCATTCGCTCAAAGTACACCGCATAGTGTCTGATGCAAGTTTGTTGCCATTTTGTGGATAGTAACTTTGCGGAACACTATACTTTTCATTCGACCGATTATATTATTTACCTGGATATATATAGTGTATGAGCAATACTACATTATCGACTACTATAGTGTTTGATATATAATCCATTATTCGTGTGCCGCTCATTCATCGAGTAATGTTGACATAACTCGTTTCGTATACGGATTTCTATCATATTTATGTTTTGATCTATCACGTGTACGCTTATAACTTATTACGCAATAGGATAGATGAACACATACTTGATAAACATGTATCTTGTGTCTTTAAACAGGGATGTGCCAAGTACGTTTATTTCTGATGTTTTAGTCATGAAGATGACTTAGTTATTGTTGCGAATGATAATGATAATTATGATAAATGACATCAGAGCCAATTATCACGACAAATGCCGTCGATGCTGATAATCTATGATTAGCTATATTATCTATTCAATTGATACTGGTGATTAATGACTAATATCATGACAATAAGATAAAGATAAGTCACCTGATGCTTAGCCATGGCTAACATGTTGATACGATAATTGAATAAGATTATTACGATAATTGAAGAAGTCGTCTAGCATTGACCGTGTGATATGTGGACGCATTAAATTATGCATGTTTGAACTATTAATTGTATGCACTATTAGTTTATGTTTTACACAACTTATTATAGTACCGCAACTACCACGATGTTTGAGCTGATGATTCTCACTAATTACTGTCGTTGATTTGTCATAATGATGTCGACTACTTATTAGTGCGGTGATGATAATCAAAACAACAGTGATGATGTTGATATAATCTTTATGTGTATAATTAGTTATATACGAGTAGCGTAGATTAGAAAGTGTTTTCCACTTATAGTGATTTTGATTAGTCATACAAATAACTATTATGTATATGTGATGATGATATTGGTAACAACACTGATGGGAGTGATACAATACGTTAAAGACGAGTAGTTATAAATAAACTAGACTGTCTTAATGATGATGTAATACTAAAACTTTCATTGGAGACACTCATGATGCTTATTATGGGGATACGACAGATATGATGTGCAAAATGTTCAAAAGACAAATTAATGTTTATGTGATATGATGAGATGACTTATCATTAGCAATAACTTTTATGATTTGAGGTAAGAAGTTGGTAACGATAGAACGATGTTGTTGTTGATGATGATGATGATGATGGTAAAACATGATGACTAGTTATTGTAGATCAGTCGTAATGTGGATCCACTATTTTAACATTCACTAGAGGTGCTGATGATTTATTATGTCCATCCCACTTGTATGAAAAGTTACATTATTGTCGATATCAAATATACAGAGAATCAGTCTATGTTGAACAGTTACTTATGTTGATTAGATGTTGTATGACAAGTTATATTATTGTCGATATCAAACATACAGAGAATCAGGCTATGTTGAACAGCTACTTATGTTGATTAGAAGACATACTTGTTATCACACCTGTGAATAGTAATTATTATGATAAGAGGTTATGAAGATGGCGACAATGCCTTGTAGTTTTTGATGGTGTTAACGATGTTGGTGTGACGATGTTGGTCATGTTGTTCAGATATGATACTGATTATTACTTGCGGCCTTGTTAACGGTATTGAAGGTGTCATTAAGCATGAAGTTAATATGTTTTCGTGTAGAAGAAATTGTTATGGCGTTGTATATTACCATGCTAGCTATCTCAATCGTCTTCTTTGTTAATGTTTACGTGTAAATATATATTACCTCCTGTTTTTCTTTCCCTTTTACATCCGCTATGTTCTCTCATTTCTACGTTTTTTTCACTAGCACGTTCGCTCTTCCTCTTGTCATTCGCATGGAAGACATGTCCTTGGTTTATGTATGCTCTTTCGAGCAGAGCCTCGAGAATGTTCGATGTCCTTTTTACGCTTAAACTCTGTATATCGACATGCTGGCGACAGTCTTGTTCCTGTTTCTATTATTGACAATTACATGAACCGTTCTAGAGACAATGCTGTCGTCGTTGTGTCGACCTACAGATTAAATCAAAGTATGTTTTGTGTTAGCTTGCACCTCCTTCTTCTCCTCCAAATATATGTTTCCCCTCTGTGCTTGCAATCAATTTTATTCAACATGTATACAACTGAAAAATTGCATCGCTTGATAAAACGACCAAACACACGCCTAATCACAGGTAAAAAGTATCTGGAAAATAATTATTTTGTAAAATGCACCATGTTTGCTTTTTATATCAAAACGTTAATAACTTGGCTATTAACAATTCTTCAAATGGCAGGCGACGTTCATCCAAATCCTGGCCCGATTCCTGGCCCAGATAGCGCCAACACTTCATCTAGCTCAAACTATACCCACGACAGTACGTCACTTTTTTTATCCGATTCCCTAAACTTCTCACACAATCTGTCGGTTATACATTACAATGTACAAAGCATTTTAGCTAAGATGGATATCTTAAAAACGGAGCTTTACCAATTTGATATATTAACCTTTTCCGAAACCTGGTTAAATGATTCGGTTGATACGAATGACCTCACTTTTCCGTCTTTCCACACACCTGAACGTAAGGACCGTCTCAGTGATAGTCATGGCGGTGTTATGGTATACATCAAAAACTCTCTTCATCATGTCCGCAGAAAAGACCTCGAACTCAACCAACTTGAATGTATTTGGATAGAGCTTTGTCTGAACAAAAAACGATTATTGTTAGGTACATTTTATAGACCACCTAATACCGACGCTTTATACAATAGTAGTATAGAAGACTCAATCAACCTTGCAGTTGATACAGGCATTAAGGATATTATAATTGTGGATGACTTCAACTACAATATGCTTTCTCAACAAACCGCACGAAAAGTTAACTCACTATGTCAACAATTTGGCCTTGAACAGGCAATTAAGGACGCAACTCATTTTACCGAGACCTCGGCTTCTCTTATTGATCTCCTTCTTGTTTCCGAAACAAATAGTCTAATTACTAGTGGAGTTGCCGTGCCTTTTCTAGACCAGGACATAAGATATCATTGTCAAATCTACGGCATTTTTAAGTTCAAAAAGCCACAGGCAAAATCATTTACACGGCGGATTTGGTTATATGAACAAGGCTATTATAATCGCATGAGAGATCATGCTACAATGACTAACTGGAACGACTTAATCCACGATGATATCAATATATATGCACTTAATATAACACACAAGATTACTGACTTGAGTAACCAGTTCATTCCTAATAAGACCGTCCGAATAAGGCATTGCGAGCCTTCGTGGATAAATAATAACATCAAACGCCAAATCAGGGCTAGAAAACGTGCCTATAAAAAAGCTAAACAAACCAAATCTGAATACCATTGGAACAAATTTAAATTGTTAAGTAATAAAGTTATTTCAGAAATTCGTACCTCCAAGCAACAGTGCTTTGATAATATTGCAAATAAATTAACAACTATAAATACTTCATCCAAGGATTGGTGGAAAACTCTCAAATCATTTATAAAACCTAACGAAAAATCATCATTACCTCCCCTCAACAATAACGGTTCCATAATTACAGATGATTATGAAAAGGCAAATATCTTGAATGATTTCTTCCAAAATCAAACTTTATTGAACGACAACAATACCGATCCTCCCAACTTCGAACAAGTCATTACCCATTTTACACTCGATACACTTACGCTGCTAGCTGATGAGGTTCGTCAGGTCCTACTATCACTACCTTCCGGGAAAGCAACTGGCCCAGACGAAATAAACAATCGGGTTTTGAGGGAACTTGCTAATGAGCTCTCTGTCCCACTATGTGATCTCTTTAATAAATCAATTGTCTTAGGCATTTTCCCAGATACTTGGAAAGAGTCCTTTGTATGTGCAGTGTTTAAAGCAGGTGATCCATCACAAGTAAATAATTATAGGCCTATTTCGCTTTTGAGTGTCATTGATAAAGTTTTTGAAAGACTACTTTTCAAGCATATTTTCAATTTCTTAAGAGATGTTAACTTTCTTTCTGCTTTTCAGTCAGGATTTATGCCTGGCGATTCTACTATTAACCAACTCACATACTTGTACAACTCATTTTGTCAGGCAATTGACGCCGGAAAGGAAGTCCGGGTAGTATTCTTTGATATAAGTAAAGCATTTGATCGTGTTTGGCACAAAGGTCTCATGTTTAAACTCAAGGCTGCTGGTATTTCTGGTCATATTATTCAACTTATTGCTGACTATCTTAGTAACAGACGACAACGTGTGGTTATTCCTGGACAAAAATCTAAATCGAACAAAATGAACGCCGGTGTTCCACAGGGTTCTATTTTGGGCCCCCTTCTCTTCCTTGTATATATTAATGACATTGTTTCAAATATTAATTCAAACATTCGTTTATTTGCTGACGATACTAGTTTGTACCTTATTATTGACAAGGATAGTGACGTCATAAATACTGCGAATATAATTAATCAGGACATCCAAAAAATAGTTGAATGGGCGGAGAAATGGCTAGTTACTTTCAACCCTTCTAAAACTAAATCCATGTTAATATCTCGCAAAAGAAACCCACCTTATCACCCACCCCTTGTAATGTCAAATGAACAAATATCTGAAGTATCCTCCCACAAACACCTTGGTATCAATCTCTCGAATGACTGTTCCTGGCATTCACACATCGAATATGTAAAAGATAAGGCATGGAAACGCATTAATATCATGCGTAAACTCAAATTTCAGCTTGATCGGAAATCTTTAGAAGTTATTTACACTTCTTTCATCAGACCTCTATTAGAATATGGTGACGTCATCTGGGACAATTGTACCAGTTATGAAAAACAAGACCTTGATAAAATCCAGAACGAAGCTGCACGTATAGTCATAGGGGCAACAAAATTGGTATCTATCCACGACCTTTACAAAGATATTGGTTGGGAAACACTTGAGACTCGAAGAAGTAAACACAAACTTATACATTTATATAAAATGGTCAATAGTGCAACTCCTCCTTATCTTACATCACTAGTACCCCCTATGGTCAGTGCAGCATCAAATTATAGGTTAAGAAATTCAGATGACTTCCAAGTACCATTCTCTCGTACACAATTATATTCAACTTCTTTCCTACCTTCTGCTATTCGAGAATGGAACAATCTCCCTGTTGACGTACGTAACTCCAGCTCTATTATTACCTTTAAGCAACACCTCAATCGTGACAAAATTCAAATTCCTAAATATTATTGCACGGGAAATAGAAGAGCACAGATAATCCATGCACGCTGACGAACAAATTGTAGTTCTTTGAACGAACACTTATTCAATAAAAGTATCGTCGAATCTCCCCTTTGTAGATGTGGAGGGGTTGAGAGTACTAACCATTTTTTCTTGGAATGCCCATTATACGATAATTCACGTGTGACCCTATTACAGGAACTGAATCTACTGTGCCCTGTTACCTTAAATAATGTACTGTTTGGCGACTTAAGTCTTTCATACGATGTGAATTCAAATATATTTAAATCGGTCCAGAAATACATATTGACTAGTAAACGGTTTTAGGGGAGATGCAGGCAAGACGAACTTGTTTCATTGGTGCTCCAAAACGCCTAAACCCTAGCGGCTATGTCTTCTGTGCGAATCCCTTCCTTTATTTTTTTATAGGTTTTTCCTTGCTACCCTTTTCCACTTTTCTTTATTCATACCCATATTATTTTCGTTATTTTCGTTTCTGCATTCTCTAATGTAAATCGATTATTTTCTTATTCCTTAAATTGTTGCTACATTTTTTCTCCTTTTAGTATTATCATTATTTCTATCGATTGATACAAGCATAATTATATTTCAAATTTACCGCTATCTTATCCTTACCATATTCAACCAGTGGATAAAAACTCTATAAGATTTTATCTTTCGTTCTGATCCTTTTGTTTTTGTGTACACATTTTGTGTATTGTTGTAACTATTTGGAAATAAAATATGTTTAAACCAAAATATCTGATTCTACTATATGGTCCTTCAAACCAAAATCCCTATATATCTCCATAGATGTACTCTATGCCCCCAAATGAACTCATTTGAAATGTATACCTCCTTCTAAAGGTCTGACAACCTCAGATTATATTTGTAAAGAATATACGGGCACTCGATGCAAAGTCACCATTAGGGAAGATACAAGCGTTTGTCAAAGGTGCCAGAGTTCACTCAGTAAAATCTTATCGAGGCCACCAAGGATTATACGAGACAACAAAAACATTGTATCTACCATACTGCAATATTCTGCTAAAATTTGCTATAAAGCTACTCTGGACTATCAAAATAAATGCAAATTATAACAACAGTAATACTGTTAATTATAACCCTAGCCAAACAAGGTTTGGTGCGGGCTATATAGGAATCGATTTAGTGTATCCCGTTCCATCCCGTCACGTCCAGCCCGCAATATTGTTTTCCATATTTAATATGTTTAACAGATAATGGTTGGATAAACTGTATTCCTTGTTGTTATGATACGACATATCAAACTACAAAATCAATACCTCATATATGTTACAGTCAACTATTTTAACAAGAGTTAACAATAGTTATGTCCCGATGTATCGCGTCCCGAAATAGTCTTCATTTAATAACAAGAAATCCGCAGATTCACATGTCTCGCCTAACGGAGGCGTTACTTAAAAATAAAATATAAATGATGCTTAAATGAAAGTTTATAAACATTTTAATAGCTAAAAACAATGGAGTTTACAGTTTGCTGAGATGACATTTAAGTGCATTTGGTTGAAAACAAAATGTCATTCTATAACAATTTTTAAAAAAAAAAATCAAAAAAAAAAGAAAAAAAGAAAAATCATCAGCTCCAAAAAGTAGTCAAGGTCAAAGATGAAATCCATGTGTCCAAAAAGATGTATTACCCAAGACACAACTATGTCAAAATGTTTTGTCTTCCAACGATTAAGCTATAAATTAGGTTTAAAGCATCTAGTGCATAATTATAGTTCATGAGAAAGTGATGTAAATGTAACAATTAAAGTTATCACCCTTTGCTTGGATGGTGAAGGTCACATCGCATTTGCTTTTTCCAAAAAACAACTATAAGCGAAGTTTGAAAGGTCTAATGCATAAAGTTTGTGAGAAAGTGACCTAAACTCAAGTGTTGAAGATATCTCATTTTTCCTTCGAAAAGGCGAGACAAAAACCAAACTACAGAATCCAGACCTCATTTGGTTGGTCGCACTCATTTTAACAAGAGTTATGGACCTTCTTTTTTTTTTAAAAACCGTCTCTTCCAAGCTAGTGATTTTGGGAATTCTTCATGTGTGCACAGTAACTTAAATAAACGGTTGCCGGTTTTCACCAACTTTGGTGTGAAGCCTTACTCCAATAAGTCCTTTGACAAGTTCAAGAATGAACACAAATGACACTAGCCTTACTGAGTTATTGCCTTTTCTTATTGAAAAAAAAGGAAAATTCACCTTTAGTAAACAAATTATTTGGTAAACAGATTCTGATTCTCAAATGTTGGTGTGTAACTATATATATATAAAAAATCAGACACGTTTACTATGACCAATGAGTGTCTTACTGTGTTATTGCCATTAATTATCGAAAATTACGATTTTTTGTAAAAAATGGAATCCGATATTCTCCACAGTATGTGTTTGAAGGCTTCTCGGTAACAAGTGACTCACTAAGGTTTTGCTCTTGAAGTTTGAACATTTCAGACTGAGTACACAGCAACGTCAGAAAACGGTTCCGATTTCCACCAATGTTTAGTTGAAGGTTTGTTCACCATAAGTGATAATTCTAGTTGTTATGTTTTAGTGTTACCAAGTCTCAAGCAAGCCAAACGAAAGCACAGTCAAGTGGCATCCGAACACCCCTAGCAACAAATGAAAATTCCTCCATTGTAAGTATGGCATTACAATTTAAATTGTTTAGTTTTGCGTTTGTGTCCAAGTTTATTTTATTTGTTACAATTCTATGATAATTTTCGACTAGAAATTAACACATTAAACTAAAAGATACTAAAGATAAAGCTATTTTCCTTTAGTCTTAGCGTTATTCGGGGTTATATATTGCGTATTTTAGAATGTTAAAGCTACAGAGTCTCTATTTAACTGGTAATAACTCATGAATATGAATGATTCACGTGTGAAGTAGTTTCAAATCGACGAAAACCCCAATAGTCGGTATATAAGGCAGAAATCGATGCGTAAAATATCACATTTTTATTTCGCTTTCGTACAGGTAACATCGATATATATACGGCTTCAGAATATATGTGATAAAAAAATACTTGCCCGGAACGAGATTTGAACCACAGCCGCTAAATAGGCATTACGTAATAACTCATCAAACGCTAAATAATTAGTCTAGATATGGCTGTTTTGAGGCGGAATATTAGTTTCATATTGATAAGATATAGTATTACACCAGGCAATGTTAATTTACACGTCCGACAAGATGGACAATATATATAGGGATTCATATTGAGTTGCGTTCAAATATATTAAGTTATTTTGCCTTATAATAAATGGTAGCTTCTATACCAGTTTCTCAAGAAGCGTTATAGCTCGGTGGATGAAGCACCTGACTTGAAATCAGAAGGTCGCCTGTTCGAGTCTCGAAAGAGGCAATTTTAAATCATAATGTTACCTGTGTACAGGTACGATGTGCACTGGTCGATATCTATACAATAAATTTATTTATCCTCGCTGTGTTGCACTAAGCATTTTAGCGAGCAGACCTCGGTTTAAAGTCTCATCCGAAGGACTGGTAAGGTAGGAAATACTTTTGAAATATTTCGATAATTAACCCAAATTCGGTCCGGGCTGGGATTGAACGCGCGATCCCTGGGTTACTAAGCCGCAATGCTAACCATTACACCACGGCGCTACCTTAAATGTTGCTCGCTTAAATACCCGGTTTCGACATGAGCTGGTGAACATGAAGTTACAAATAAAGACACGCCCACAAAAAAAATCGATTGATATAGAGACTCAGTAGCTTTAAGGTGAATACCAATTGTCTTTAATTATGGGGTCAATTTTAAATATCTTTTCGTGCAATCTTGCATATGTGTGCATTCAGAAAATCACAAATTATTTCATTTATAATTATTTTATTAAAGGGTCACTTGCATTTACATGTTGCATTCATAACCTCATATATATTTAACCAATAAATATGACCTTTTTCTTTTGAAATAAACAATTGAATGGGTAGGTCAGCATTTTTTCACCTATTGTTTTTGTTTAAAATCAGGTTATCTGTTTTATCATTTTCAGAATGGAGGGATGACTTTGGAAGAGTTTGTAATTATTATTTTATAGTATAGTTTGGATGCTAAATTAGCAGTGTCACGCTAAGCTAGATCAAGATGCATAATAAGAGATATCACTTCAAGAAAAATGGCGGACATGTAATTGATTAGGACAAACACTTCAAACAAATAATTCTAACCGATTGTAAAGTCCACCTCAAAAATCACAGACCAGCCCCTTTTCTATTTTAGTCGTCAGAAACATCAAGGTACTTCCGTTTTATCACCAAAACGAACATTTTCAGGCTTAAAGCTATCTCCCTTTCAGGTTATTGTCCATCTGTCTGCCTGTCAGTTTCTTGGCGTTGTTGTTATTTTTTTGAAGTGAGATAATTTAGTTAGAACTATGCCGATAAGGTATTAGGAGGTCACATGGAAGAATTATTGGCATCAATCCAACTAGAAATTGAAACCCTGATACTGTGTTTCAGTTTCCTATTAAATGTGTCCATGCATTAAATTAAACCGCATGTTACCTTTGGTTCAATTATTGTTTATGCAATGTGTGGTCTGGAAAACTCGACGAATAGGCTGGTTTGTGTTGCTACATTATCAACATTAATTTTAAGTTTATTTCGACCACAAATTAATAATTTATAAGAGCCTTAAAGCAAGCATCAGATGAATTAATATTGATGATGTATACAACAAAATCTCGTTTTTCAGACCAAACTATTTCAGTTGCAATATTTAAACCGGCCTAGTTTATTGTATATAAAACAGAAACACATTATTATGGTTTTCGTTTTCTTCAGTTCAGTATACTGAGGATGATGTTACTACCGCGCTTATGACTCATTTTCGTTTTTGTCAAATCTGGGTAGGACAAAAAAACAAAAAAGCAACACTTTCAACTATGTATTAGATTTTCAAATTACACAAACAACAATTTTGGAATATAACAATATTACTTCATTTTTATTAGTCAGCAGTTTAAAACAGTACAAACGTGGAATTGCAAAGAAGATTGTGAAGCTCCTATATTCGTATTAGATAATGTTTTCATCAGGTATGGAACTTATGTTCATAGGCAAATTGTTGGTATCTCTTTAAGCAGATTTTTTTTAGTGCTATGGGAGATATTGATTTCACGTTAAGCCTTTCAACAAATACTCAGGCAGTTGTACAAATACTCAGGCAGTTGTCATCAATATCACCTCAAGGTATATAGGACATTGACAACCCTTTCTTTTTCAGCACAGTTAATAATATCTATCATAAACAACTTCATCTCAACAAACTTCAACTTCAACTCAACAAAGCTAATATTTCCGACACTGTCGCTTATTTTCTCGATTTGAAAATGGAGAAATATTAAGCAAAATATATGACCAGAGGCGATTTTAATTTCGCCATCATTCATCCCACTTAGATGGGGATGTTCCCCGAGTAATACGTTATGGGCGATATGTTTCCATTAGGTGGTCCCGCCTTAATGTCATTAAGCGACGGGAAAGCTTATATTAGGAGGATTTTATAACGGATATTTCGACAATAAAACACGTTTAAAAACATTTTTTACTGAAAAAATGTAATAACCTGTTTAAAATAACCTATTAAATGTTTTAGTTTTACAACGTGTAAAATTATTAAGCATAAGGTTTTAAGGTTTTATTTCATACCCCAGCCAACCCCGTTTTCGATTCGTGTAATAGGGGTTTAATGGGGTTTGAAAGTTAATACTCGGACCACGTAATGCTCAACGTTTCTTGCTAGAGCTTGAAGTCAAGTTCAGGAATATTCGTAACCTTTGTATAACTAAAATGCTACTCCATCAAGTATCTACTTTTAAAATGTAAAGGGACACATGGGAATCTTGAAG
>JAWPHD010018253.1:0-40727 GCA_037043455.1 Cyrtodaria siliqua | reverse complement strand
AAAAATCTATTTTTAGCCATGACGGCCATCTTGAATTTTCGGCTGACCTGAAATTTTGCTAAGATCAATTAGACATCAAGAGCAACATTCCTGTGAAGTTTCATAAAAATCCGCCCAGTAGTTTTAGAGGAGTAGTTTTCATTATATAACTATTTTTAGCTGTGGCAGCCATCTTGAATTCCGGCAAGCCTGAAATCTTTTTAGGATCTACTAGACATCAAGAGCAACATTCCTGTGAAGTTTCATGAACATCCGTCAAGTAGTTTCAGAGGAGTAGTCGCTACAAGTTTTTACTATATAACTCTATGTAACCAAAGATGGCCATTGGCAGCCATGTTTAACGTCGAATCAAAATAATGTTCGACTCGGATCAACATCATGTCATGCTGATCATTTTAGAAAAAGTCCCATATCAATATCACTTATAGTTTCCAAGAAGTAGTCGCTACAAACTTATTTTTTAAAAATCTATTTTTAGCTGTGACGGCCATCTTAAAGTTCTGGCAGATCTGAAATTTTGCTAGGATCAATTAGACATCAAGAGCAACATTCCTGTAAAGTTTCATGAAAATCCGCCAAGTAGTTTCAGAGGAGTAGTCGCTACAAGTTTTTACTATATAACTCTATGTAAACAAAGATGGCCGCTGGTAGCCATGTTTAACATCGAATCAAAATGATTTTTGACAAGGACCAACATCATGTCATGCTGAACATTTTAGAAAAAGTCCCATATCAATATCACTTATAGTTTTCAAGAAGTAGTCGCTACAAACTTGTATTTTAAAACTCTATTTTTAGCTTTGGTGGCCATCTTGGATTTCACATCAACATGAATTTTTGCTAGGATCAACTAGACTTTATGGGCAACATTCCTGTAAAGTTTCATGAAAATCCGCCAAGTAGTTTCAGAGGAGTAGTCGCTACAAGTTTTTACTATACAACTCTATGTAAACAAAGATGGCCGCTGGCAGCCATGTTTAACGTTGAATCAAAACGATTTTTGACAAGGACCAACATCATGTCATGCTGATCATTTTAGAAAAAGTCCCATATCAATATCACTTATAGTTTTCAAGAAATAGTCGCTACAAACTTGTATTTTAAAACTCTATTTTTTGCTTTGGCGGCCATCTTGGATTTCACATCAACATGAATTTTTGCTAGGATCAACTAGACTTTATGGGCAACATTTCTGTAAAGTTTCATGAATATCCATCCTGTAGTTTCAGAGGAGTAGTCGCTACAAATATAAGTTTACGGACAGACAGACGGACGGACAGACAGACAGATGGACGACAGACGCCGCACCACAGCATAAGCTCTGCTGACCTCTGATCAGTCGAGCTAACAAATAGGGTAAAAACATTTATCACATAACTAGCAGTGCGGGAACGTCATAATGCTACGATATATCTATCGTATTACACTAGTGAAATAAATATGCAAATGAAGGCTAAATCATCCTTTCAGCTCGGTGTGCAACTGAAATGTCTCATCGATATCAGTTACCATTTAAAATATGGGATTACGGAAACTGATGAGGTAGTACAGTTGTTGGTGGCGCACGGAGAACACTGAGTCAACAGACGACGACAACATAGATAGGAAGCTACACGGGAGCTACAAACAAGAGGTCAATGACCTTGAAGCTCTACTGATTGATTTTGATTTCAGGAAGGAGTCGCTACAAGCTTGTTTTTTGAAAATCTATTTTTAGCCGTGGCGTCCATCTTGAATTTCCAGCCGACCTGAAATTTTGCTAGGATCAATAAGACATCAAGAGCAACATTCCTGTGAAGTTTCATGAAAATCCGTCAAGTAGTTTCAGAGGAGTAGTCGCTACAAGTTTTCATTATATAACTCTATGTAAACAAAGATGGCCACTGGCAGCCATGTTTAACGTCGATTCAAAATGATTTTTGACAAGGACCAACATCATGTCATGCTGATCATTTTAGAAAAAGTCCCATATCAATATCACTTATAGTGTTCAAGAAGTAGTCGCTACAAACTTGTATTTATAACTCTATTTTTAGATTTGGCGGCCATCTTGGATTTCACATCAACATGAATTTTTGCTAGGATCAACTAGACTTTATGGGCAACATTTTTGTAAAGTTCCATGAATATCCATCCAGTAGTTTCAGAGGAGTAGTCGCTACAAATAAAAGTTTACGGACAGACAGACGGACAGACGGACTGACGACGGACGCCGCACCATGGCATAAGCTCTGATCAGTCGAGCTAAAAACTGTTCATTATCAGATTATTTTTTTGAGTTATGTGATAAATAAAATCTCTCATTCGTGCCTATTTAGTATTGAATTTATTAATCTCCTTGGATAAAACTGATATGATACTCGGTACAGTACAGCTCGCATCATATAATTTTATCCAACTCGTTTAAATAAATTCAATAGTGAACAGACACTCATGTAAGATCCGCTATGTATTAGTTACACTAGGCGGAGTTGCTCATCTGGGTCCCGTTTTATGAAACAACTTATGACCAATTTGATAGTAAA
Source organism: Cyrtodaria siliqua (assembly GCA_037043455.1). Taxonomy (NCBI): domain Eukaryota; kingdom Metazoa; phylum Mollusca; class Bivalvia; order Adapedonta; family Hiatellidae; genus Cyrtodaria; species Cyrtodaria siliqua. The sequence goes on along the minus strand of JAWPHD010018253.1, from coordinate 38,202 downwards.
TCAATTTCTTAAATGCTTCATTATAAATTACACTTTTCAAATAAACGCGATTTCATTTCATTTTCTTAAACGTGATATTTCTGCACTGTCTGCACACATAATTGTCTGCATTGAATGCTTAGGTGAAAAAAGTGAACGATTTTTAAGACTTATCGTAAGATGTTTAATAATACAGGGCCCTCGACTATAATTTGATTGGATATTACAGAAGATTCATGGCCAAATTGTTCATCATTTGCAGGGGCGTCCGTGGCCGAGTGGTTAGAGTCTCTGACTTGCAATCACTTGCCCCTCACCGCTGTAGGTTCAATCCCTCAGGGGCGAAGGAATCTTTATGTGAGGAAGCTATCCAGCTGGCTTGCGGAACGTCGGTGGTTCTACCCAGGTGCCCGCCCGTGCACGAAAATTGCCCGGAGGGGCACCTGGGGTCTTCCTCCACCAGTTGAAGCTGGAAAGTCGCCATATGACCTTAGCTGTTGGTGCGACTATAAAATCCAATTCAATTCAATTCATCATTTGCAGGTTGAGCAAAAACCAGCCAAAGTTTGAACACCATGAAAGGATCTCGATATTTAAGTTTTCATTTTGGTTTAAACACAATTTATTCAAGAAATATGGTGAACAATATGTCAAATAATACGCTTTTATTGGAAGCCAAGGTGAGCAAGTGCCAGTCTGTGTATTATAAGTGCTTACCTCAAATGCAGAATGGTAGGAACCAATCAGATTTATTCCGCAGTATCTTTGTTTAATATTTTTGAAATATTTTAACAATATGGTTTTAAACAAGAAATCCATGGATTCACGTCTCGCCTAAAGGGGGCTGGACTTTTAAAATAAAAAGGTCAATGATGCTTAAATGAAAGTTTGTAAACATTTTAGTAACTAAAAACAATCAAGTTTGCCGTTTGCTGAAGTTGACATTTAAGTGCATTTGTTTAACAACAAAATGCCATTCTATTAAAAACAAGAGACCCAAGAGGGCCTGTGGATGTTCTACTGGCTAAAACGGCTCTTATATCAAGGGTTGTCCCATCAGTATTTGCAAAAACAACAGGGATAGAATGGCCTTAGATTGCTCACATGGTAAACATGGGCAATAAGTCTGCTGTGTCTAGTCTGGCATGGGCATTTTTTAATTTGTCCCACTTTCTTCTATGAATGAAATTTCATAAAAATGGGGGGGTGGGTTTATATTAACATTCCAAACAAATATGGGAAAGATCAGATAAAAAATGAAGTAACTATAGATTTAACAAAGGAAAATACAATACAGCATTTTTCAACGAATCAAGGGCCATAACCTGTCCTTACTAACTACATCTAGCTGGTTTTCGATCTTGTCCAAAATTTCATTGATATACCATGCTTTGCACAACTAGACATCATACTGAGGCTTCCTGCCAAATTTTGTAGAAAACCAACAAGCCGTTTAGGAGGAGTAGCGCCGACAAGAAATTTAAAGTAAAAATGTCAAAGTGCCATAAATCCGTCACAAATCAGCAAACTGGAACAAAAGCGCGATATGCACAACTAGACATCTTTACCGATGCTTCCTCCCAAGTTTCGTCGAAATCCAACAAGGCCTTTAGGAGGAGTAGCGCTGACAAGAAATTAAAAAAAAAAGACCCGTAACGCCATCAAAAATCAACGAATCGAAAAAAATGCAATAGGCACAGCAATGCTTCCTGCTAACACGGCGTTTAACAACTAAAATATAATGAAATAAGAAAATTCAAAAAAAGAAAAATCCAAAAATAAAAATTTATAAAAAAAATATATATATTAACAAGAGGTCAATGACCTTGAAGCTCTACTGATTGATTTTGATTTCAGGAAGTAGTCGCTACAGACTTGTTTTTTGAAAATCTATTTTTAACCGTGGCGGCCATCTTGAATTTCCGGCCGACCTGAAATTTTGCTAAGATCAATAAGCCATTAAGAGCAACATTCCTGTGAAGTTTCATGAAAATCCGTCAAGTAGTTTCAGAGAAGTAGTCGCTACAAGTTTTCATTATATAACTCTATGTAAACAAAAATGGCCGGAAACCATGTTTAACGTCAAGTCAAAACGATTTTCGACAAGGACCAACATCATGTCATACTGATCATTTTAGAAAAAGTCCCATATCAATATCTCTTATTGTTTTGAAAAAGTAGTCGCTACAAACTTATTTATTTTAAATCTATTTGTGGCGGCCATCTTGAATTTCCGGCCGACCTGAAAATTTTCTAGGATCAACTAGACATCAAGAGCAACATTCCTGTGAAGTTTCATGAAAATCCGTCAAGTAGTTTCAGAGGAGAAGTCGCCACAAGTTTTTACTATATAACTCTATGTAACCAAAGATGGCCACTGGCAGCCATGTGTAATGTCGAATCAAAATAATTTTCCACAAGAATCTACATCATGTCATGCTGATCATTTTAGAAAAAGTCCCATATCAATATCACTTATAGTTTTCAAGAAGTAGTCTCTACAAACTTATTTTTTAAAAATCTATTTTAGCTGTGACGGCCATCTTGAATTTCCGGTCGACCTGAAATTTTTCTAGGATCAATTAGACATCAAGAGCAACATTCCTGTGAAGTTTCATGACAATCCGCCAAGTAGTTTCAGAGGAGTAGTCGCTACAAGTTTTTACTATATAACTCTATGTAACCAAAGATGGCCACTGGCAGCCATGTTTAACGTCGAATCAAAATAATTTTCCACAAGGATCTACATCATGTCATGCTGATCATTTAAGAAAAAGTCCCATATCAATATCACTTATAGTTTTCAAGAAGTAGTCTCTACAAACTTATTATTTAAAAATCTATTTTTAGCTGTGACGGCCATCTTGAATTTCCGGCCGACCTGAAATTTTTCTAGGATCAATTAGACATCAAGAGCAACATTCCTGTAAAGTTTCATGACAATCCGCCAAGTAGTTTCAGAGGAGTAGCCGCTACAAGTTTTTATTATATAACTCTATGTAAACAAAGATGGCCGCTGGCAGCCATGTTTAACGTTGAATCAAAACGATTTTTGACTAGGATCAACATCATGTAATGCTGATCATTTTAAAAAAAGTCCCATATCAATATCACTTATAGTTTTCAAGAAGTAGTCGCTACAAACTTATTTTTTAAAAATCTATTTTTAGCTGTGACGGCCATCTTGAATTTCCGGCTGACCTGAAATTTTTCTAGGATCAATTAGACATCAAGAGCAACATTCCTGTAAAGTTTCATGACAATCCGCCAAGTAGTTTCAGAGAAGTAGTCGCTATAAGTTTTTACTATATAACTCTATGTAAACAATGATGGCCGCTGGCAGCCATGTTTAACGTTGAATCAAAACGATTTTTGACTAGGATCAACATCATGTCATGCTGATCATTTTAGAAAAAGTCCCATATCAATATCACTTATAGTTTTCAAGAAGTAGTCGCTACAAACTTGAATTTAAAAAATCTATTTTTAGCTTTGGCGGCCATCTTGGATTTCACATCAACTAGACTTCATGGGCAACATTTCTGTAAAGTTTTATGAATATCCATCCAGTAGTTTCAGAGGAGTAGTCGCTACAAATAAAAGTTAACGGACGGACGGACAGACGGACAGACGGACGGACGGACGGACAGACGGACGACGGACGACGGACTCCGCACCACGGCATAAGCTCTGCTGATCTCTGATCAGTAGAGCTAAAAAATGAATAAAAATATACTCATAACAAGAGGTCAATGACCTTGAAGCTCTACTGATTGATTTTGATTTCAGGAAGTAGTCGCTACAAACTGGTTTTTTGAAAATCTATTTTTAGCCGTGGTGGCCATCTTGAATTTCCGGCCGACCTGAAATTTTGCTAGGATCAATAAGACATCAAGAGCAACATTCCTGTGAAGTTTTATGAAAATCCGTCAAGTAGTTTCAGAGGAGTAGTCGCTACAAGTTTTCATTATATAACTCTATGTAAACAAACATGGCCACTAGCAGCCATGTTTAATGTCGAATCAAAATAATGTTTGACTTGAATAACCATCATGTCATGCTGATCATTTTAGAAAAAGTCCCATATCAATATCACTTATAGTTTTCAAGAAGTATTCGCTACAAACTTGTATTTTGAAAATCTATTTTTAGCCATGGCGGCCATCTTGAATTTCCGGCCGACCTAAAATTTTGCTAGGATCAATTAGACATCAAGAGCAACATTTCTGTGAAGTTTCATGAAAATCCGTCAAGTAGTTTCAGAGGAGTAGTCGCTACAAGTTTTCATTATATAACTCTATGTAAACAAAGATGGCCACTGGCAGCCATGTTAAATGTCGAATCAAAATAATATTCGACTCGGATAACCATCATGTCATGCTGATCATTTTAGAAAAAGTCCCATATCAATATCACTTATAGTTTTCAAGAAGTAGTCGCTACAAACTTATTTTTTAAAAAATTATTTTTAACTGTGGCAGCCATCCTGAATTTCTGGCCGATCTGAAATTTTGCTAGGATCAATTAGACATTAAGAGCAACATTCCTGTAAAGTTTCATGAAAATCCGCCAAGTAGTTTCAGAGGAGTAGTCGCTACAAGTTTTTACTATATAACTCTATGTAAACAAAGATGGCCGCTGGCAGCCACGTTTAACGTCGAATCAAAACGATTTTTGATAAGGACCAACATCATGTCATGCTGATCATTTTAGAAAAAGTCCCATATCAATATCACTTATAGTTTTCAAGAAGTAGTCGCTACAAAGTTGTATTTTGAAAATCTATTTTTAGCCATGGCGGCCATCTTGAATTTCCGGCCGACCTTAAAATTTTGCTAGGATCAATTAGACATCAAGAGCAACATTCCTGTGAAGTTTTATGAAAATCCGTCAAGTAGTTTCAGAGGAGTAGTCGCTACAAGTTTTCATAATATAACTCTATGTAAACAAACATGGCCACTGGCAGCCATGTTTAACGTCGAATCAAAATAATGTTCGACTTGAATAACCATCATGTCATGCTGATCATTTTAGAAAAAGTCCCATATCAATATCACTTATAGTTTTCAAGAAGTAGTCGCTACAAACTTGTATTTTGAAAATCTATTTTTAGCCATGGCGGCCATCTTGAATTTCCGGCCGACCTGAAATTTTGCTAAGATCAATTAGACATCAAGAGCAACATTTCTGTGAAGTTTCATGAAAATCCGTCAAGTAGTTTCAGAGTAGTAGTCGCTACAAGTTTTCATTATATAACTCTATGTAAACAAAGACGGCCACTGGCAGCCATGTTAAATGTCGAATCAAAATAATGTTCGACTCGGATAACCATCATGTCATGCTGATCATTTTAGAAAAAGTCCCATATCAATATCACTTATAGTTTTCAAGAAGTAGTCGCTACAAACTTATTTTTTAAAAATTTATTTTTAACTGTGGCAGCCATCTTGAATTTCTGGCCGATCTGAAATTTTGCTAGGATCAATTAGACATTAAGAGCAACATTCCTGTAAAGTTTCATGAAAATCCGCCAAGTAGTTTCAGAGGAGTAGTCGCTACAAATTTTTACTATATAACTCTATGTAAACAAAGATGGCCGCTGGCAGCCACGTTTAACGTCGAATCAAAACGATTTTTGATAAGGACCAACATCATGTCATGCTGAACATTTTAGAAAAAGTCCCATATCAATATCACTTATAGTTTTCAAGAAGTAGTCGCTACAAACTTGTATTTTAAAAAATTATTTTTAGCCGTGGCGGCCATCTTGAATTTCCGGCCGACCTGAAATTTTGCTAGGATCATTTAGACATCAAGAGCAACATTCCTGTGAAGTTTCATGAAAATCCGTCAAGTAGTTTCAGAGGAGTAGTCGTTACAAGTTTTCATTATATAACTCTATGTAAACAAAGATGGCCGCTGGCAGCCATGTTTAACGTCAAATCAAAACGATTTTCGACAAGGACCAACATCATGTCATGCTGATCATTTTAGAAAAAGTCCCATATCAATATCACTTATAGTTTTCAAGAAGTAGTCGCTACAAACTTGAATTTAAAAAATCTATTTTTAGCTTTGGCGGCCATCTTGGATTTCACATCAACATGAATTTTTGCTAGGATCATTTAGACTTCATGGGCAACATATCTGTAAAGTTTTATGAATATCCATCCAGTAGTTTCAGAGGAGTAGTCGCTACAAATAAAAGTTAACGGACGGACAGACGGACAGACGGACGACGGACGCCGCACCACGGCATAAGCTCTGCTGATCTCTGATCAGTAGAGCTAATAAAAAACTAACATGGCTCTTATAACATCAATGAAGCGAGTGACTGCCATTTATGTTTTATTGGAAGTTTCGGGCAAAAAACAACTTTTTGATTAAATCGGGGCTCTGTGCCATGTGGTTCCAGAGAAGAAGAATTTTTTCAGTTTTTCCCTATACAAGCCTATGTAAAACTGTGACCCCCGGGGTGGGGTCAAATGTGACCCCTGGGTCACCATTTGAACAAACTTGGTAGAGGACCACAAGCTTATAGCAAATGCAAAATATTAAACCTCTGGCTCTTGCAGTTTCAGAGAAGAAGATTTTTTTAAGTTTTTCCCTATACAAGTCTATGTAAAACATGTGACCCTTGGGGCGGGGCCAATGTGACCCGAGGGTCACCATTTGAACAAACTTGGTAAAGGACCATAAGTTTATAGTAAATGCCAAATATCAAACCTCTGGCTGTTGTAGTTTCCGAGAAGAAGATTGTTTAAAAAAAAAGCTATATAAGTCTATGTAAAACTGTGACCCCCGGGGCGGGGACAAATTTGACCCCAGGGCCACTATTTGAACAAACATAGTAGAGGACCATAAGCTGATGCTACATGTAATACATGAGAGCTCTGTGCCTTGTGGTTTCAGAGAAGAAGATTTTTTAAAGTTTTTTCCTATATGTCTATATGAAAAACATGCAAAACCTCAATATACAAACTTTGGACCCCCGGGGACTTTATTTGAACAAACTTGATAGTCAAGGCGTTGGCGATCATTTTAAAAGAAAAACTGTTGAAATCTGTCCAGCGGTTCTGGAGAAGAAGATTTTTTAAGGTTTCGACCATATATGGTAATGGCAGCCATCTTGGATACAGCGCTGACCTAATTTTAACAAATCTAAAAAGCATTCATCTAGGGATCATCCATGTGAAGTTTGGTCAAAATTAGCCAAGCGGTTTCTGAGGAGAAGTCGTTTGAAGAAAAGTTAACAGACGACAGACAGACGACAGACGGACGACGGACGACAGACAACACACCATCCCATAAGCTCTGCTGGCCGCTAAAAAATTAAAAAAAAAAAATCAAAAAAAAAAAAGAAAGCCATAAAATCTGCTAAAGTTTGGCTAAGATCAGATGCAAAATAATACATGAGAGCTCTGTTCCATGTGGTTCCAGAGAAGAAGATTTTTTCAAGTTTTTGCCTGTACAAACAAGCCTAAGTAAAACTGTGACCCCCAGCGTGGGGCCAAATGTGACCAATGGGTCACCATTTGAACAAACTTGGTAGAGGACCACAAGCTTATAGCAAATGCAAAATATTAAACCTCTGGCTCTTGCAGTTTCAGAGAAGAAGATTTTTTAAGTTTTTCCTTATACATGGCTATGTAAAACATGTGACCTTGGGGCGGGGCCAAATGTGACCCGAGGGTCACCATTTGAACAAACTTGGTAAAGGACCATAAGCTTATAGTAAATGCAAAATATCAAACCTCTGGCTGTTGTAGTTTCCGAGAAGAAGATGAAGAAAAAAATCCTATATAAGTCTATGTAAAACTGTGACCCCCGGGGCGGGGACAAATTTGACCCCAGGGTCACCATTTGAACAAACTTAGTAGAGTACCATAAGTTGATGCTATATGTAATACATGAGAGCTCTGTGCCTTGTGGTTTCAGAGAAGAAGATTTTTTAAAGTTTTTTCCTTTATGTCTATATGAAAAACATGCAAAACCTCAATATACAAACTTTGGACACCCGGGGCACGGCCATTTTTGACCCCGGGGACTTTATTTGAACAAACTTGACAGTCTAGGCGTTGGCGATCATTTAAAAGAAAAACTGTTGAAATCTGTCCAGCGGTTCTGGAGAAGAAGGTTTCGACCATATATGGTAATGGCAGCCATCTTGGATGTAGCGCTGACCTAATTTTAAGGCCTTTGGCCAGTAAAGCTAAAAATCATCAGCTGCAAAAAGTAGGTCAAGGTCATAGTTGAAATCCAGGCATCCAAAAAAAGATGCACTACCGAAGATACAACTATGTCAAAATAGAACATGACTGTTTTCTTCCAATGTTTAAGCTGTAAATTAGGTTTAAAACATCTAGTGTATAATTCTAGTTCATGAGAAAGTGATGTAAATGTAACAATTAAAGTTATCTGCCCTTTGCTTGAATGGTGAAGGTCACATCCACATTTGCTTTGTCACGTTGCAATGTACCACCCAAGACACAACTATAAGCAAAGTTTGAAAGGTCTAGTGCATACAGTTTGTGAAAAAGTGACCTAAATGCAAAAGTTGAACCTAAAAATTATAAGTTATCTGCCCTTTGCTTGGAGGGTCAAGGTCACTTCCACATTTGCTTTGTCACACTGCCATGTACCACCCAAGATACAACTTTAAGCAAAGTTTGAAACGTCTAGTGCATACAGTTTGTGAAAAAGTGACCTAAATGCAAAAGTTGAACCTAAAAATTAGTAAGTTATCTGCCCTTTGCTTGGAGGGTCAAGGTCACTTCCACATTTGCTTTGTCACGTTGCGATGTACCACCAATGATACAACTTTAAGCAAAGTTTGAAAGGTCTAGTGCATACAGTTCGTGAGAAAATGACCTTATCGCAAAACTTGAATGTTGACTCCGCCGCCGCCGGAAAAGCAACACCTATGTCTCTTTTTTTCTTCGAAAAGGCGAGACAAAAATGTTCGACCCTGAACCTTCAGGTCCGTAGACAAATAGCAGATGATGCTCTAACCGACTGTGCCAAGTTCGTAAGTTGCACCACAGATTCGTATTAAACAGTATACAACAAATGCTACGATCTGCAATTTGATTGGTCCTATCCTTCTGCATGAGAGCGCCCTGTTACAAATCCAAACCCAAATCCAAACTAAAATAAATCTCGTGCAATCTCGTGCAATTAGCAATACAGCAGCTACAATCAGCATCTAGAAATAAGAAACACACAAAAACTAAATAATTGCAACCGAATGACAAAAATGGTGCATAAGTATGGGAACCAATCCAAAACTAAAAAGCAAGACTCCAGGTGACAAAGATCACACCTTTCCAGCTCGCTGAAGAGCTTGATATGAGGATGCTGATGATCTTCTTCCGCTATCGCCACTAAAAGTGTTCTCATCGATGCTTCCATGGTATCCATAGGGATAATCTTTCATATCTTCGTCGTCAGAGGTCACATGATTTCCAGAAAAGATATCGCTAGCACTGTGACTTCGAACTCCCTAAAGTTGTTATATGTTGCAAATGACTAGTTATTTTAAAAGCGTTAAATTAAGCATTAATCACTTACAACAGACACCAAAATTAAGAAATATTAGGATTTTGATAATATGCATAATTAAAGACAATTATACTGTAACTCAAAAATAAAAATAACCATTTCAAAACACATTTAAAAAGGTGTGGACTTTATTAAACTATCTGAGAAGCCGTATATGTTTGGCCTTCATTTAACTTGGTATGCACAAGTTCGACCTTCACTAACCATGCTGATGGCTTGACCTTCACTAACCTTGCTGATGGCTTGGCCTTCACTAACCTTGCTGATGGCTTGACCTTCACTAACCTTGCTGATGGCTTGACCTTCACTAACCTTGCTGATGGCTTGACCTTCACTAACCTTGCTGATGGCTTGACCTTCACTTACCATGGTATGTTTCAGTTTGTCCTTTATTGGTCTTAGTAGTATGTCTCCATTCAGCCTTCACTGGTCTTACCCACAAACTTACTGTGGTATGTCTCCATTCAGCCTTTATTGGTCTTACCCACAAACTTACTGTGGTATGTCTCCATTCAGCCTTTATTGGTCTTACTCAAACTTACAGTAGTATGTCTCCATTTAGCCTTCACTGGTCTTACCCACAAACTTACTGTGGTATGTCTCCATTCAGCCTTTATTGGTCTTACTCAAACTTACAGTAGTATGTCTCCATTCAGCCTTCACTGGTCTTACCCACAAACTTACTGTGGTCTGTCTAAATTCAGCCTTTATTGGTCTTACTCAAACTTACAGTAGTATGTCTCGATTCAGCCTTCACTGGTCTTACCCACAAACTTACTGTGGTATGTCTCCATTCAGCCTTTATTGGTCTTACTCAAACTTACAGTAGTATGTCTCCATTCAGCCTTCACTGGTCTTACCCACAAACTTACTGTGGTCTGTCTAAATTCAGCCTTTATTGGTCTTACTCAAACTTACAGTAGTATGTCTCCATTCAGCCTTCACTGGTCTTACCCACAAACTTACTGTGGTATGTCTCCATTCAGCCTTTATTGGTCTTACTCAAACTTACAGTAGTATGTCTCCATTCAGCCTTCACTGGTCTTACCCACAAACTTACTGTGGTCTGTCTAAATTCCGCCTTCATTGGTCTTACTCAAACTTTCAGTGGTACGTCTCCATTCAGCCTTCACTGGTCTTACTCACAAATTTACTGTGGTATGTCTCCATTCAGCCTTCATTGGTCTTACTCACAAACTTACAGTGGTATGTCTCCATTCAGCCTTCATTGGTCTTACTCACAAACTTACAGTAGTATGTCTCCATTCCGCCTTCATTGGTCTTACCCACAAACTTACTGTGGTATGTCTAAATTCAGCCTTCATTGGTCTTACTCAAACTTAGTGGTATGTCTAAATTCAGCCTTCACTGGTCTTACCCACAAACTTACTGTGGTATGTCTCCATTCAGCCTTCATTAGTCTTACCCACAAACTTACTGGTATGTCTCCATTCAGCCTTCATTGGTCTTACCCACAAACTTACTGTGGTATGTCTAAATTCAGCCTTCATTGGTCTTACTCAAACTTACTGTGGTATGTCTAAATTCAGCCTTCACTGGTCTTACTCACAAACTTACTGTGGTATGTCTAAATTCAGCCTTCATTGGTCTTACTCAAACTTACTGTGGTATGTCTCTATTCAGCCTTCATTGGTCTTACACTCAAACTTACTATGGTATGTCTCCATTCAGCCTTCACTGGTATTATCCACAAACCTACTATGGTATGTCTCCATTCTGCCTTTATTGGTCTTACAAACTTACTATGGTATGTCTCCATTCTGCCTTCATTGGTCACTCACAAACTTACTATGATATGTCTCCATTCTGTCTTCATTGGTCTTAGTCTCAAACTTACTGTGGTAATTGTCTCCATTCAGCCTTCACTGGTATTACCCACAAACTTACTGTGGTATGTCTCCTTTCAGCCTTCATTGGTCTTAGCCACAAACTTACTGTGGTATGTCTCTATTCAGCCTTCACTGGTCTTACCCACAAACTTACTGTGGTCTGTCTAAATTCCGCCTTCATTGGTCTTAGTCAAACTTTCAGTGGTACGTCTCCATTCAGCCTTCATTGGTCTTACTCACAAATTTACTGTGGTATGTCTCCATTCAGCCTTCATTGGTCTTACTCACAAACTTACAGTGGTATGTCTCCATTCAGCCTTCATTGGTCTTACTCACAAACTTACAGTAGTATGTCTCCATTCCGCCTTCATTGGTCTTACCCACAAACTTACTGTGGTATGTCTAAATTCAGCCTTCATTGGTCTTACTCAAACTTAGTGGTATGTCTAAATTCAGCCTTCACTGGTCTTACCCACAAACTTACTGTGGTATGTCTCCATTCAGCCTTCATTGGTCTTACCCACAAACTTACTGGTATGTCTCCATCCAGCCTTCATTGGTCTTACCCACGAACTTACTGTGGTATGTCTAAATTCAGCCTTCATTGGTCTTACCCACAAACTTACTGTGGTATGTCTAAATTCAGCCTTCACTGGTCTTACCCACAAACTTACTGTGGTATGTCTAAATTCAGCCTTCATTGGTCTTACTCAAACTTACTGTGGTATGTCTCTATTCAGCCTTCATTGGTCTTACACTCAAACTTACTATGGTATGTCTCCATTCAGCCTTCACTGGTATTATCCACAAACTTACTATGGTATGTCTCCATTCTGCCTTCATTGGTCTTACAAACTTACTATGGTATGTCTCCATTCTGCCTTCATTGGTCACTCACAAACTTACTATGATATGTCTCCATTCTGTCTTCATTGGTCTTAGTCTCAAACTTACTGTGGTAATTGTCTCCATTCAGCCTTCACTGGTATTACCCACAAACTTACTGTGGTATGTCTCCATTCAGCCTTCATTGGTCTTAGCCACAAACTTACTGTGGTATGTCTCTATTCAGCCTTCCTTGGTCTTACCCACAAACTTGCTGTGATATGTCTACATTCAGCCTTTATTGGTCTTACCCACAAACTTACTGTGGTACATCTCCATTCAGCCTTCACTGGTCTTTCCACAAACTTATTGTGGTATTACTTTGTCCTGCCTTCACTGGCTTAACCACCACCAACTCCCTGTTCAGTCTTCATTGGTCTTAAATAACCGACATTTAGTTCGCTTAAATTTACTTACTGTGGTATGTCTCCTCATGGATTTGATCAGTTTCTTCCTCTTTAAGCGTTTCCCTATCTCTCCCATCTCGGGCGACTCCGTGCTGAAAATGAGTAAAGATAGGACTAGAAATTATTATTAAAGAGTACAGACAGAGTACATACTGTTATACATTAGTATTATCGTTTCCCTATCTCTCCCATCTCGGGCGACTCCGTGCTGAAAATGAGTAAAGATAGGACTAGAAATTATTATTAAAGAGTACAGACAGAGTACATACTGTTATACATTAGTATTATCGTTTCCCTATCTCTCCCATCTCGGGCGACTCCGTGCTGAAAATGAGTAAAGATAGGACTAGAAATTATTATTAAAGAGTACAGACAGAGTACATACTGTTATACATTAGTATAATTGAATATAAAACAGAGCCAGGGTACTCCCATAGGAAAAAGGAGTCGGGATAGAGCACTAGTTAGTGGGCAGACTGTTTACAATTGGCCCATCTAAGATTTTTTTATAAACTGGATTTTATCATTTTAAAAGTCATAAAATATTGCACTTTTCACAATCATCAAAAAATGTGCATGTTACTAAGAAACCTTCATCAGAATGTCAACGAAAACCGGGTGGTCTCATATATCTGACATGTCTATCCTCCGAGCAGGTAAAATAACCATATGAATCTATTTGATTGTAAGACTAGGGTACCCTTCCAGGATGTCTGTTTACATTTCCACTGTCTCTGAGGTAGCTCTAAATACCTATAGTGTGTCGATGAGACATTAAATAACACTTCAGTTCAATTTGAAAATATACCAGTATATAAACTGAGACTTGAATTTAAATACCAATTTCAATATTTCCATAGATATAATGTACAATTGTAATGTCTTTTAATGGCTTCCAACCTCCAGACTGGGAAGGGGAAAGTGGAGAAGGGGGAAGGGGGAGGGGAGGGGAGGGGAGGGAATGAGGAGGGGGAGGAGGAGGGGGATGGGGAACAATTTACCCAAAAAGAATAACTGTGATATGGAAGTAGTATTTCCTTTTTTGCATTAGTTGATTAAGTAATCTTTTTTCAATGCAAGAAATGTACTTTGGTCCATTGTAATACAAACATATATGCCTTTTAAAAAAGGATTAAAAAGAGCAACATTTTATAACATTTAAAAATTATACAATCATACGGTCGCTCGGAAACGCTTAAATGACCTATAATTTTACTCATTTTAAATGCAATAATCAAGGCCCCCTAACCCCAAACCCACCCCATGCCAACCCCAACCCTGGAAATCTGTTCAGTAGATTCAAGGAACCAATCAAAACTACACAAACTTCTTCAAAAGAAAACGAAATTGCGGATTTTCACATAAACTAATTTGCTTACAACGACAAAGGTGAGTCTCAATACTGAACCATCCTTCTTTTTTATATCAAGATATAATTTTGATGTCGACTTTAACCTTAAATAGACACAGCCATAAAAAGGTTTAAAGGGACTGGAGGCAATCTGAAATGCAACCCAAATTCGTAAACAGCCATAATAATGAATTTCAGTTTCATATGGAATGTGCATTAAGTCACTAAACTAGGTCCATGTTCAGTAGGTTTGTGTATTGTTAATAAAGTCGTTTAAGTCTGGAAAATTAGATGACTTGGCAAGTTTTTGCTATATAATCCGGGGCTTTTCCTAAGAGTGCCACGGGGCTGAAAAACGGTCCCTTCCCAATGGCAAAAAAGCACTTTTTCCCCAATTTAAAGAAAGAAATTCCCAATCCACAAAAAAAATATAAAAAATAAATAAATTTAAAGACATTTTCTATTGTGTTAACTATTTAAATGTTAATGGGGCGTCCGTGGCCGAGTGGTTAACGTCTCTGACTTGAAATCACTTGCCCCTCACCACTGTAGGTTCGATCCCTCAGGGGCCTAGGAATCTTTATGTGAGGAAGCTATCCAGCTGGCTTGCGGAACGTCGGTGGTTCTACCCAGGTGCCCGCCCGTGCACGAAAATTGCCCGGAGGGGCACCTGGGGTCTTCCTCCACCAATGGAAGCTGGAAAGTCGCCATATGACCTTAGCTGTTGGTGCGACTATAAAATCCAATTCAATTAAATGTTAATTGTTCATAATGTACTAATTTCCCCAATTTTGGCAATTTGTCGATAAAAAATTCCCAATTCGATCTAGGGGCCTTTTTCTCCAAAACACCTAGGAAAAGCCCTGTTAAATCATTGATATTAATTCATAAATGTTTTTACGGCTCATATACCTTCTTTTAAAATTGTGATCGAAGAACACTTTTATTTGAATTATATGTACAACTGTTACCCATATAACCTCCTTTTAAACTAATATTTATGATTTAGCAACAAAAAAACAAAAAACACGCTAAATCGTCGAGACTTCCAACCAAACATTTTCATAAACAATAATTAAACCAAACTAACATGCTGCCTAATTAATTACATATGAAAATTTCATACGAAACTGAAGCATAATATGACGGGTTTTCATTTATATTTTGACACCAATCCTCTTCCAGATCGTCTCCAGCCCCTTTAATACTACACAGATCGTCTCCAGCCCCTTTAATACTACACAGGTCGTCTTCAGCCCCTTTAATACTACACTGATCGTCTCCAGCCCCTTTAATACTACACAGGTCGTCTCCAGCCCCTTTAATACTACACTGATCGTCTCCAGCCCCTTTAATACTACACAGATCGTCTCCAGCCCCTTTAATACTACACAGATCATCTCCAGCCCCTTTAATACTACACAGATCGTCTCCAGCTCCTTTAATACTACACAGATCGTCTCCAGCCCCTTTAATACTGCACAGATCGTCTCCAGCCCCTTTAATACTACACAGATCGTCTCCAGCCCTTTTAATACTACAGATCGTCTCCAGCCCCTTTAATACTACACTGATCGTCTCCAGCCCCTTTAATACTACACAGATCGTCTCCAGCTCCTTTAATACTACAACAGGTGTACATCAAAACAGAAAATAATGAAAAGTTAAAGAATATTAATTCATCTATAGGGGAAAAAAAACTTTGCATAAATGTTCTGCTAGCTCCCTTGCATTGGCCTGCTGGATAATGGTAGGGGGTACATCAATGAAAGAAATTTTAATGTTTAATATTTTGCAAATAATTGAAACGTAATGGCCTTTTAATTGAATGAAAAGGAGCTTCAGGTCAGAAGTGTATAAAAGTGTATACAAAAGGTTGATCCAGGTTATATGAAGGTTATCTTTGTGGTGGAAAAATTGCTATTACAAACAAGAGGCCCAAGAGGGCCTGTAGATGCTCTACTGGCTAACACGGCTCTTATAACATCAATGTAGCGACTGACTGCCATTTAAGTTTTTTTGAAAGTTTCGGGCAAAAGACAGCTTTTTAAGTTTATCATGGGCCATAACTAAAGAATCTGGTAAAGTTTGGTAAAGATCAGATGAAAAATGAAGGCCCTACCGTATAAACGAGGCAAAATATAGCATGTTTAACTAATTCAAGAGCCATAACTCCTCTGTTACTGGTCCGACTGTGGTCCAACATAGAGCTAAAAAAAGAAAAAAGAAAAAAAAAAAAAATTAGAGAATAATAATAATCAAAAAAAAATTTTAAAAAAAATGAATCAATTAAAAAAAATAAAAAAAATAAAAAAAACATAATAATAATAAATAAAAAATAAAAATTAAATCAATTAAAAAAATAAAAAAATAAAAAAAAATTAAAGAAAAAAATAAATCAATCAATAAATATTAAAAAAAAAAATTAAAAAAAAAAAATAATTAAAAAGAAAAAAAAAAAAAAAAAATATTAAAAAAAAAATTAAAAACAAATAAATAAAAAAGAAAAAAAAAAGAAAATTTAAAAATAAATAAAAATAATAACGTAAAAAGGAAAGTCATAAAATCTGCTCAAGTTTGGCAAAGATCAGATGCAAAATGAAGGCCCAATCGTATGACGAGGCAAATTATAGCATTTTTAACAAAATCAAGGGCCATAACTCCGCTGTTTATGGTTCGATCTGGCTGGTTTTCAAACTTGACCAAGCTTTCATAGACATTAACAATCTGATAAAGTTTGGTAAAGATCGGATGAAAAATGAAGGCCCTATCGTCTTAACGAGGCAAAATATATCATTTTGAACTAAATCAAGGGCCATAACTCCGCTGTTACTGGTCCGATATGAATGTTTTTCGAACTTGATCGAGCTTTCATTGATATTAACAATCTGATTAAGTTTGCTAAAGATCGGATGAACAATGAAGCCCCTATCATCTTATTGAGGCAAAATATAGCATTTTTAACTAAATCAAGGGCCATAACTCCGCTGTTACTGGTCCAATATGGCTGGTTTTCGAACATGTTCGAGCTTTCAACGGTATTAACAATATGATAAAGTTTGATAAAGATCGGATGAACAATGAAGCCCCTATCGTCTTAACGAGGCAAAATATAGCATTTTTAACTAAATCAAGGGCCATAACTCCGCTGTTACTGGTCCAATATGGCTGGTTTTCGAACTTGTCCGAGCTTTTATTGATATTAACAATCTGATAAGGATTGGTAAAGTTCGGATGAACAATGAAGCCCCTATCGTCTTAACGAGGCAAAATATAGAATTTTTAACTAAATCAAGGACAATAACTCTGCTGTTACTAGATCGATCTGGCTGGTTTTCGAACTTGTCTGAGCTTTCATTGATATTAACAATGTGGTAAAGTTTGGTAAAGATAGGATGAAAAATGAAGACCCTATCGTCTTAACGAGGCAAAATATAGCATTTTTAACTAAATCAAGGGCAATAACTCCGCTGGTACTTGTCCGATCTGGCTGGTTTTCAAACTCTTCCGAGCTTTTATTGATATTAACAACCTGTTAAAGTGTGGTAAAGATCGGATGAAAAATGAAGGCCCTATCGTCTTAACGAGGCAAAATATA
Source organism: Cyrtodaria siliqua (assembly GCA_037043455.1). Classification (NCBI taxonomy): domain Eukaryota; kingdom Metazoa; phylum Mollusca; class Bivalvia; order Adapedonta; family Hiatellidae; genus Cyrtodaria; species Cyrtodaria siliqua. The sequence goes on along the minus strand of JAWPHD010018253.1, from coordinate 20,571 downwards.
GCAATATAGCATTTTTAACTAACTCAAGGGCCATAACTCCGCTTTTACTTGTCCGATTTGGCTGGTTTTCGAACTCATCCGAGCTTTCATTGATATTAACAACCTGTTAAAGTTTGGTAAAGATCGAATGAAAAATGAAGGCCCCATCGTCTTAACGAGACAAAAGTTAACAACGGACGACGGACGGACGACAGACGGACGGACGGACGACGGACAACTTGGCATCCCATAAGCTCTGCTGGCTTTCGGTCAGTAGAGCTAAAAACTTGTCAAAAATTATTATACGGACTTGAATGAAAATATTATTTCATCTTATAGGTTCCATAAATATCATTGTATTTTTTTTCTTTGGATTGTGCTTTTAGCAAACTAGAATTAACAAGAGGTCAATGACCTTGAAGCTCTACTGATTGATTTTGATTTCAGGAAGTAGTCGCTACAGACTTGTTTTTTTAAACATTATTTTTAGCCGTGGTGGCCATCTTGAATTTCCGGCTGACCTGAAATTTTGCTAGGATCAATTAGACATCAAGAGCAACATTCCTGTGAAGTTTCATGAAAATCCGTCAAGTAGTTTCACAGGAATAGTCGCTACAAGTTTTCATTATATAACTCTATGTAAACAAAGATGGCCGCTGACAGCCATGTTTAACGTCGAATCAAAATAATGTTTGACTCTGATAACCATCATGTCATGCTGATCATTTTACAAAAAGTCCCATATCAATATCACTTATAGTTTTCAAGACGTAGTCGCTACAAACTTCTTTTTTAAAAAATCTAATTTTAGCTGTGGCGGCCATCTTGAATTTCTGGCCGATCTGAAATGTTGCTAGGATCAATTAAACATTAAGAGCAACATTCCTGTAAAGTTTCATGAAAATCTGCCAAGTAGTTTCAAAGGATTAGTCGCTACAAGTTTTTACTATATAACTCTATGTAAACAAAGATGGCTGCTGGCAGCCATGTTTAATGTTGAATCAAAACAATTTTTGACAAGGACCAACATCATGTCATGCTGATCATTTTACGAAAAGTCCAATATCAATATCACTTATAGTTTTCAAGTAGTAGTCGCTACAAACTTGTATTTTGAAAATCTATTTTTAGCCATGGCAGCCATCTTGAATTTCCGGGCGACCTGACATTTTGCTAGGATCAATTAGACATCAAGAGCAACATTCCTGTGAAGTTTCATGAAAATCCGTCAAGTAGTTTCAGAGGAGTAGTCGCTACAAGTTTTAATTATATAACTCTATGTAAACAAAGATGGCCACTGGCAGCCATGTTTAACGTCGAATCAAAATAATGTTCGACTCTTATAACCATCATGTCATGCTGATCATTTTACAAAAAGTCCCATATCAATATCACTTATAGTTTTCAAGACGTAGTCGCTACAAACTTCTTTTTTAAAAATCTATTTTTAGCTGTGGTGGCCATCTTGAATTTCTGGCCGATCTGAAATTTTGCTAGGATCAATTAGACATTAAGAGCAATATTCCTGTAAAGTTTCATGAAAATCTGTCAAGTAGTTTCAAAGGAGTAGTCGCTACAAGTTTTTACTATATAACTGTATGTAAACAAAGATGGCCTCTGGCAGCCATGTTTAACGTTGAATCAAAACGATTTTTGACAAGGACCAACATCATGTCATGCTGATCATTTTAGAAAAAGTCCCATATCAATATCACTTATAGTTTTCAAGAAGTAGTCGCTACAAACTTGTATTTTGAAAATTTATTTTTAGCCGTGGCGGCCATCTTGAATTTCCGGCCGACCTGAAATTTTGCTAGGATCAATTAGACATCAAGAGCAACATTCCTGTGAAGTTTCATGAAAATCCGTCAAGTAGTTTCAGAGGAGTAGTTGCTACAAGTTTTCATCATATAACTCTATGTAAACAAAGATGGCCGCTGGCAGCCATGTTTAACGTCGAATCAAAACGATTTTCGACAAGGACCAACATCATGTCATGCTGATCATTTTAGAAAAAGTCCCATATCAATATCACTTATAGTTTTCATGAAGAAGTCGCTACAAACTTGTTTTTTAAAAACCTATTTTTAGATCTGACGGCCATCTTGGATTTCACATCAACATGAATTTTTGCTAGGAACAACTAGACTTCATGGGCAACATTTCTGTAAAGTTTCATGAAAATCCATTCAGTAGATTTTCAGAGGAGAAGTCGCTACAAAAAAAAGTTTACGGACAGACGGACGACGGACGCCGCACCACGGCATAAGCTCTGCTGATCTCTGATCAGTAGAGCTAAAAATACCATATAATCCCTAATAAACGCCCCTGGGGGCATTACATTTTTGAAAAGTGGGGTGGGGTGCATTTATTTGAGACCAAAAATACATAATTTAACTTTTAAATCGGACAATCTTTAATGATTTTCTGTACCAAGAAAACCAAAGTCCCCATATCAATCACATCAATTAATGCATCGGATTTTAAGTTTTCTAGTGATTTTGTGCATTTCATTGTGAATGAAACAGATTAACTTGCATCTTTTGGCAAGTTTTATAAAAAAAAATATTTTCGAAAAAATGGTGGGGTGAACGTTTATTAGGGGAGGGGCGTTTTAATATTAGGGATTATACAGTATTTATAAATAATGTTAAACTTGTATTATAGAGATAAGATCTCATAAAATTTAAACGACTTTGAATTCATAAAATGCTTAAAAGATCTAAACCATCGTCAAATAATGGCAAAATTACACTAGAAAACCATTCATCAAAACTCTATCCAGGTGTTTAGGTCATATACTAATGTACATATGCTCATTAAAAGTATAGGTTTATTCATGGGTTCTTACAATGCTCCTAAATTGGCACTCCAGTTTTGGGGTTTGGTGTGGTTTGTTAAAGCCATTTATATTGTGTCTGGATTCTCAAAAATTGTAAGCTATGTTATATACATGTATATATGCCTCGTCCATAGATTTAGGAACGGTGTAAATATGTTGCGAAATTTGCCAGTTGATGGTGAGATACGGACTTTGAAGTAGCTATGCCTCCAACAACAGCCAAATTTTACAATATATGTATGCCGTTTCTGAAGCTACTAATGACGATAAAGTCATGTTATACTTTTATATAATTAGACTAGAAATGTGTCCATGGGACACGGATGCCCACGCTATAACATTTATTTCGTTATTTTTTACCGTTCCAAGGGGCATAACTCTGGAAGTACTGGGGCGTTCGGGATGAAAATCTAACTTCAGAATGAGATCACATACAATTTGACCTAGTTTGGAGAAAACTGGATAACAATTACCCAAGTTAGAGTGCGGACACTAATTTCGCAATTTTTTACTATTCCAAGAGCCGTAACTATAAAACTACTGGGGCGTTGGGGTTGAAAATCAAACTTGGCTTAGACATTGTGCCCATATACAATTTAACCAAGATTGGAGAAGATTGGATAACAATTACTCAAGTTCAGAGTGCGGACACCATTAATTTCAAGATTTTTTACTATTCCAAGGGCCATAACTCTGGAACTACTGGGGCGATAGGGCCGAAAATCAAACTTGGCCGAGACAATGTGCCCATATACTATTTGACCAAGTTTGGAAAAGATCCGATAACAATTAGCTAAGTTAGAGTGCGGACATCGTTTTTGCACGGACGAGTAATACTATAAACCCCTTCACCATTCTTGGAATGGCGGGAGCATAAAAAAGTCTTTCAATTGACACATCAATAAAGAAAAGATATTTTAAGATAACAAGAACTTTTTTTTTCTCATTGAATATTAATGGTCACAAATTGCAAAGGTTAATGGTCCCTGTGTGTCTGTCCCAGTCAAACACCTAAACCAATCACTTAAACAGAAACTATATACTTATATAGCCTACATTAAACATGAATTTAATTACATCAATTAGGTATGAACCATTTAATTCTGAGCCTTGATGTCCTTAAGATAACAAATATCAAAAACTAACACTATATTTCTTGATAAAATACCCTATTGATTTTATCATATATAACTTGAAACCTAACACTATATTTTTTTTTTAATAATAAAACACCCTGCTGATTTTATCATTGATATTAATAATATCTGCAGCCTGGAATTCACCAACCATTCTTCAAACTATTCTTAGACTTGAGCTCAAGTACTGAAAATTCGTTCACAAATATTTCCATGCCCTTCAAAGATAAACAGTCGTAAGAAGTTGCTTTTTATTAGTATGCATCATATTATACATAGCAGCTTGTTATGCATGTTTATTCTGTAAACTTATAGAAACATTTGTGATTGAAATTTGCATACTTGAGCTTAAGTCTACTTAAGCCCAAGTATGCAAATTTCAATCACAAATGTTTCTATAAGTTTAATGTATAAACGTTCATAATAAGCTGCTATGTATAAATATAATAAATACTAATAAATAGCAACTTCCTTCAATTGTTCATCTTTGAAGGGCATGGAAATATTTGTAAATGAAATTTGAGTACTTGAGCTCAAGTCTAAGAATAGTTTGGTGAATTCCAGGCCAAAAACTTTTCAGCACAAGAATCGGACTCAGACTCAAAATCTCATTTTTTTGCAAACCCTATCAACACAAAAATATGGGTAAGAATTGTGATTTTCAGACATTTTCTGTTAAATTACCTTTAAAATTACTTGTTTCTGTAATCAAATATAGTAATTTACTTGTAAAATTGTTTTGATTTTGATTTAAAACAAGAGGCCCAAGAGGGCCTGTGGACGCTCTACTGGAAAACACGGCTCTTATAACATCAATGAAGCGAGTGACTGCCATTTACGTCTTTTGAAAGTTTCGGGCAAAAACCAGCTTTTTAACTAAATCAAGGGCCATAACTAAAGAATCTGGTAAAGTTTGGTACAGATCAGATGAAAAATGACGGCCCTACCGTATTAACGAGGCAAAATATAGCATTTTTAACTAAATCAAGAGCCGTAACTCCTCTGTTACTGGTCCGACCGGTCCAACATAGAGGTAAAAAAAATAATAAAAAAATCAATAAGTAAATCAATTAAAAAAAAAAATTAAAACCAAAAAAAAAAAAAAAAAAATAAATAAAAAATAAAAAATAATAATTAAACAAAAAAAAAAAAAAAAAAAAATCAATCAATGAATAATTAAAAAAAAAAATTTAAAAAAATAAAAAAAATAAAAAAAAATATATATATAAAATAAAAAATAAAAAAATTCAAATAAAGAAACCATTAAATAAAAATAATAATCATATAAATAAAGAAAGTCATAAAATATGCTAAAGTATGCAAAATGAAGGCCCTAACGCATGACGAGGCAAATTATAGCATTTTTAACAAAATCAAGGGCCATAACTCCGCTGTTACTGGTTCAATCTGGCTGGTTTTCAAACTTGACCAAGATTTCATAGACATTAACGATAAAGTTTGGTAAAGATCGGATAAAAAATGAAGGCCCTATTGTCTTAACGAGGCAAAATATAGCATTTTTAACTAAATCAAGGGCCATAACTCCGCTGTTAATAATCCGATATGGCTGGTTTTCGAACTTGTCCGAGCTTTCATTGATATTAACAATCTGATAAAGTTTGGTAAAGATCGGATGAACAATGAAGCCCCTATCATCTTAACGAGGCAAAATATAGCATTTTTAACTAAATCAAGGGCCCTAACTCCACTGTTACTAATCCGATATGGCTGGTTTTCGAACTTGTCCGAGCTTTCATTGATTTTAACAATCTGATCAAGTTTGGTAAAGTTCGGATGAACAATGAAGCCCCTATCGTCTTAACGAGGCAAAATATAACATTTTTAACTAAATCAAGGGCCATAACTCCGCTGTTACTGGTCCGATATGGCTGGTTTTCAAAATTGTTCGAGCTTTCAACAACATTAACAATCTGATAAAGATTGGTAAAGATCAGATGAACAGTGAAGCCTCTATCGTCTTAACGCTGCAAAATATAGCATTTTTAACTAAATCAAGGGCCATAACTCCGCTGTTCCTAGTCCGATATGGCTGGTTTTCGAACTTGTCCGAGCTTTAATTGATATTAACAATATGGTAAAGTTTGGTAAAGACAGGATAAAAAATGAAGGCCCTATCGTCTTAACGAGGCAACATATAGCATTTTTAACTAAATCAAGGACCATAACTCTGCTGTTACTGGTCCGATCTGGCTGGTTTTCGAACTTGTCCAAGCGTTCATTGATATGAACAATGTGGTAAAGTTTGGTAAAGATAGGATGAACAAGAGGCCCAAGAGGGCCTGTGGACGCTCTACTGGCTAAACATAAAGTTTATGTATAATATCATTCAACCGGAACATGGCGATGACATACGCAACTAGGCTTGGTACTAACTGATCATCCCTGCCAAGTTTTGTTGAAATCCAGCCTGACGTTCAGGAGAACTAGTCTGTATGAAGTTAGTGTATTTAAACCTTTAAGGAGTCATAACTCTGCCAAAATTCATTCAACCAGAACACGGCAATGACAGGTGCAACTAGGCTTGGTACTGATCATCCCCACCAAGATTCGCTGAAATCCGGCAAGGAGTTTAGAAGAGACTAATCTGGACAAAGTTTGTCTGTTAAAACCTTTAAAGGGCCATAACTCTGCGAAAAATCGGTAAACTGGAACGCGACGATGATATGCACAACTAGGCTGGGTGCTGATCATCCCGTAAAGTTTCGTTGAAATCTGGCAAGGGGTTCAGGAGAACTAGTCCAGACAAAGTTTGTGTATTAAAACCTTTAAAGGGCCATAATTCTGCCAAAAATCATTCAACCGGAACACGGTGATGATTTCCACAACTAGACCTGGAACTGATCATCCCTAAAAAGTTTCGTTTAAATCTGGACAGGGGTTCAGGAGAACTAGTCTGGACAAAGAATGTATATTAAAACCTTTAAAGGGACATAACTCCACCAAAATCATTCAACCGGAACATGGTGATGATATGTACAACTAGGCTTGGTACTGATCATCCCTGAAAAGTTTCACTGAAATCCGTCCAAATGAAGGCCCTTTCGTCTTACTGAGGCCAAAATATAGCATTTTTCAGAAAATCAAGGGCCACAACTCCTGTGTTAATGGTCCAATCTGGCTGTTTTTCAAATTTGCCGCAGCTTTCATTGCTATTAACAATATGATAAAGTTTGGTAAAGATTGGATGAAAAATGAAGGCCCTATCATCTTAACGAGGCAAAGTATAGCATTTTTAACTAAATCAAGGGCCATAACTCTGCTGTTACTGGTCCGATCTAGCCAGTTTTCGAACTTGTCCGAGCTTTCATTGACATTAACAATTTGGTAAAATTTGGGAAAGATCGGATAAAGAATGAAGGCCCTATCGTCTTAACGAGACAAAATATAGCATTTTTACCTAAATCAAGGGCCATAACTCTGCTGTTACTGGTCCGATCTGGCTGGTTTTCAATCTTGTCCGAGCTTTCATTGATATTAACAATCTGGTAAAGTTCGGTAATGATCGGATGAAAAATGAAGGCCCTATCATGTTAACGAGGCAAAATATAGCGCTTTTAACTAAATCAAGGGCCATAACTCTGATGTTACTGGTCCAATCTGGCTGGTTTTTTGAACTTGTCCGTGCTTTCATTGATATTACCAATCTGGTAAAGTTTGATAAAGATCAGATGAAAAATGAATGCCCTATCATCTTAACGAGACAAAATATACCAATATAGCATTTTTTACTAAATCAAGGGCCATAAACTCCGCTGTTACTGGTCCGATCTGGCTGGTTTTCGAACTTGTCCAAGCTTTCATTGATATTAACAACCTGTTAAAGTTTGGTAAAGATCGGATGAAAAATGAAGGCCCTATCGTCTTAACGAACAAAATATAGCAATATAGCATATTTAACTAAATCAAGGGCCATAACTCCCCTGTTACTGGTCCGATCTGGCTGGTTTTCGAACTTATCCGAGCCTTTATTGATATTAACAACCTGTTAAAGTTTGGTAAAGATCGGGTGAGAAATGAAGGCCCTATCGTCTTAACGAGACACAAGTTAACAGACGACGGACGGACGGACGGACGGACGGACGGACGACGGACAACTCGCCATCCCATAAGCTCTGCTGGCCCTTGGCCAGTAGAGCTAAAAATGAAGGCCCTATTGTCTTAACGAGGCAAAATATAGCGATATAGCATTTTTTAACTAAATCAAGGGCCATAACTCCGCTGTTACTTGTCCGATCTGGCTGGTTTTTGAACTCATTCGAGCTTTCATTGATATTAACAACCTGTTAAAGTTTGGTAAAGATCGGCTAAAAAATGAAGGCCCTATCGTCTTAACGAGACAAAAGTTAACGCCGACGACGGACGAAGGACGGACGACGGACAATTCGGCATCCCGAGTCGCGTCCAATTTTTGCGCTCAAAAGTTTGATGAATATTAGGCCAGGTCTGGGAATACGTACGAAGTCAAGCTAGTTAAATGCACGCATGGCAATCCTGACGTGTTTAAAACTCGCGGCATCTCGTTTTTTCTAGGTAACTTGCATATGTGCAATCATTAACCCTTAACCACCTACATATATAATGGACTGTTCTGTCTGAATTAAGACCATTCCATTTATGTCACTCATATCTCCTATATTTTTAAGGTATTTTGATAATTTTTTTCAGCTTTTTCCGCGTTTTTTAAGCCCTTTTAAATGAAACTAGTTCCAGAATAGTGCAACATCCCCTTCAAGTAACTTTCACATTATTTGCCTTTAACCTTTAACAAAATTTTGCACATGTAAAACACACTGTTTTATTTTCTATGACCACCGAGCATAATCACAAATGCATTTTCTGAATTTATCTGTTTGTGCTTTATAATATATTTAGATTGTGTTTGGAAAAAGGAGGGGTGCATTTTTTGTCACATATATTTACTTTGGCTTAACTTCGGATTTAAACTATGCGAAAGTCAACATTCCCTGGTGCTATTATTTTGAATATATGGTTTATGTTACTCGCAGGCTGATCTGGGTTTACAATGGACGCAAAGGCTATTTATAGTCGTGCTTAGTGGGTTTAAGGGTTAATATTAATTATTAGAATAGTTCAAAGCAAATTGTTTTTTTACATATAACTAACTTTTAATTATATTGCACCAATAATACATTTAAACTTTTGGTAGAATAAAGAAGAAATTTGAAATTTCAATATATTTTTAAGTATATGCAAGCAGTTTTAAAGTCAAAATGATACAGGATTAATATATCGAGGTGCTATTTTTAATGCTTGGTATAAAACTCAAGATTGCCATGTGTCCCTTTAATAGCTTATTTACCACCAATACAGCCACATCCATCATGTTCAATCCCTTGGCCGTTCAACTTTAATTCATAAGACTTGACAAGTTATGGCTTTTTAAATGACACAATTCATGCTTGAAGGCTACTAGATGACTAACGATATGAGTTCCTTTTTTTTTCGATATTTTTTAGAAATGAATAATTGATAATAAAAGTTCATTTACCCTTCAAGCCTTGAATACTTTCATAAGAGTGACCTTTACGTTTGACCTATTCCTTGGGAACATAACCCATACCATCACAATTGGGAATTGTAGCCCGATTTTTCATAAAATTCGGAAAAAAACACAATAAAACATTCATATTGTAAGTGATTTTTTAATACTATTTACAGTATACTAAGATCAACAGAGGCATTTAAAAACCTTTCATATTAAATAATTGTCACACTTACGCTCTTTTCTTATTTTATTTTTTATTTTTAATTCAATTGGGCATACTTTTGTCCCATATTTTGGTCCCAAAATTGGGAAAAGAAGATATTTTACCTTTGGGAACACAATAACGGCTATATATAAACTGACAAAAAAAACAAGAGGTCAATGACCTTGAAGCTCTACTGATTGATTTTGATTTCAGGAAGTAGTCGCTACAAACTGTTTTTTTGAAAATCTATTTTTAGCCGTGGTGGCCATCTTGAATTTCCGGCCGACCTGAAATTTTGCTAGGATCAATTAGACATCAAGAGCAACATTCCTGTGAAGTTTTATGAAAATCCGTCAAGTAGTTTCAGAGGAGTAGTCGCTACAAGTTTTCATTATATAACTCTATGTAAACAAACATGGCCACTGGCAGCCATGTAGAACGTCGAATCAAAATAATGTTCGACTTGAATAACCATCATGTCATGCTGATCATTTTAGAAAAAGTCCCATATCAATATCACTTATAGTTTTCAAGAAGTAGTCGCTACAAACTTGTATTTTGAAAATCTATTTTTAGCCATGGCGGCCATCTTGAATTTCCGGCCGACCTGAAATTTTGCTAGGATCAATAAGACATCAAGAGCAACATTCCTGTGAAGTTTTATGTAAATCCGTCAAGTAGTTTCAGAGGAGTAGTCGCTACAAGTTTTCATTATATAACTCTATGTAAACAAACATGGCCACTGGCAGCCATGTTTAACATCGAATCAAAATAATGTTCGACTTGAATAACCATCTTGTCATGCTGATCATTTTAGAAAAAGTCCCATATCAATATCACTTATAGTTTTCAAGAAGTAGTCGCTACAAACTTGTATTTTGAAAATCTATTTTTAGCCATGGCGGCCATCTTGAATTTCCAGGCCGACCTGAAATTTTGCTAGGATCAATAAGACATCAAGAGCAACATTTCTGTGAAGTTTCATGAAAATCCGTCACGTAGTTTCAGAGGAGTAGTCGCTACAAGTTTTCATTATATAACTCTATGTAAACAAAGATGGCCACTGGCAGCCATGTTAAATGTCGAATCAAAATAATGTTCGACTCGGATAACCATCATGTCATGCTGATCATTTTAGAAAAAGTCCCATATCAATATCACTTATAGTTTTCAAGAAGTAGTCGCTACAAACTTATTTTTTAAAAATCTATTTTTAACTGTGGCAGCCATCTTGAATTTCTGGCCGATCTAGAATTTTGCTAGGATCAATTAGACATTAAGAGCAACATTCCTGTAAAGTTTCATGAAAATCCGCCAAGTAGTTTCAGAGGAGTAGTCGCTACAAGTTTTTACAATATAACTCTATGTAAACAAAGATGGCCACTGGCAGCCACGTTTAACGTCGAATCAAAACGATTTTTGATAAGGACCACCATCATGTCATGCTGATCATTTTAGAAAAAGTCCCATATCAATATCACTTATAGTTTTCAAGAAGTAGTCGCTACAAACTTGTATTTTGAAAATTTATTTTTAGCCGTGGCGGCCATCTTGAATTTCCGGCCGACCTGAAATTTTGCTAGGATCATTTAGACATCAAGAGCAACATTCCTGTGAAGTTTCATGAAAATCCGTCAAGTAGTTTCAGAGGAGTAGTCGCTACAAGTTTTCATTATATAACTCTATGTAAACAAAGATGGCCGCTGGCAGCCATGTTTAACGTCAAATCAAAACGATTTTCGGCAAGGACCAACATCATGTCATGCTGATCATTTTAGAAAAAGTCCCATATCAATATCACTTATAGTTTTCAAGAAGTAGTCGCTACAAACTTGAATTTAAAAAATCTATTTTTAGCTTTGGCGGCCATCTTGGATTTCACATCAACATGAATTTTTGCTAGGATCAACTAGACTTCATGGGCAACATTTCTGTAAAGTTTTATGAATATCCATCTAGTAGTTTCAGAGGAGTAGTCGCTACAAATAAAAGTTAACGGACAGACGGACAGACAGACGGACGGACGGACGGACGCCGGACGCCGCACCACGGCATAAGCTCTGCTGATCTCTGATCAGTAGAGCTAAAAATGACATCACAATATACAACACTTTAAATTTCACGAAGAGATCAAGAGATTGAGCCATTGAACAAGAGATGTACAATTAAATTCAATAGATTCCCACTGTTTTCAGACAAAATCACCAATATTAGTACAAGCAAAAATCTATTTATAGCAATTTTTAGGTAATCGGAATCTGTGCTGTTGAATTTTATTTGAAGTGCTGTTATAGGCTGGGGCTGCGGAGCCCCAGTGGATAGCACGTTTCGCTCCAAATCCGGAGACTCCGGGTTCGAGCAACGTCACAGGCGCCAATGAATTAATTACACTTGTCCTTAGGCAAGACACTTTCTCTAGCCTCGTCCGTCGGTTGGAGACGTAAACTAGGCGTTCCCGTGTATCTGAATCCAGCCAGAGTATTTTAACCCTTAGCCCGCTATGAATGTATAATGGACAGTCCTTTCTTTAAATTTAGACCATTCCATTTATGTTACAAAGGGGTGTGAAATGGAGAAATGACTGAGGAGCAGCCAGACATTGTAAACCCTGATCACCCTGGGAGTTACTTGCAGGCTGATCTGGGTTTACAATGGACGCAAAGGCTATTGTAGTCGCGCTTAGCAGGCTTAGGGTTAATTAAAGGCCCAGGCTAAGGTTTAATTAAAGGCCCACAAGAATCTAGTCAATAGTAAGGGTAGTTCCCGGATTTCTCTGTATCCTTACCGGCTATCTCTGGGGTGGCTTTAAATAATCTAAACTAGCTAGCTGCTGCAGTACTTAAAAGTGTTGTTAACTTTGTTAAACTATTCTGGAAAGAACTTCATTGAAAAGGGCTTTAAAAACATGAAAAAAGCTAAAAGAATTATCAAAATATCATAAAAAATACAGGAAATAATTATGATCTTTTAAAAAAAAGCACAAATTCTCTAACGGAGGCAGCCATCTTGGATTGATGATGTCATCGCGCCTTTTTACCAATTTTATTGCATATTGATACATATCATTTAAACAAAGACAATCACTGCAAATACATGTAAATCATAAAACAAGCATATACAGAATAAATATTTTACTTTGTATTTATAATTTAATACATTTATTTGCTTTAAACACTATTTATTATCTATTTCCCATATATGGAAAAAGGCGTGATGATGTCATCATTCAAAGATGGCTGCCTCTATTGGAGCCTTTTGGTACATTTGCAAAAGCTCATAATTACCTCCTATATTGTTTAAGACATTGTGATAATTTTTTCAGCTTTTTCCACGTTTTTTAAAGCCCTTTTAAATGAAACTAGTTCCAAGAATAGTGTAACGTCCGCTTTAATTAACTTTCACATTATTTTCCTTTACCTTACTTGTAAATAGTTATATCTTTATACATGTACATTAATTCTTATATATTTACATTAATTTTCAATTAATACTTAATTTCTTCATTTTTCATCAAATTTTGCGCACAATATGACCTATTTATGTGTCGACGTGCCGTAAAACACCATTCATTCATTCATTATTTTCCTTTAACAAAATTTTGCACATGTAAACACATTATTTTATTTTCTATGACCACTGACAGCATCATCAATGCATTTTCTGAATGTAATTGTTTGTGCTATATAATATATTTAGATGGTGTTACTTTTCAAAGGATTGGAAAAGAGGGGTGCATTTTTTGTCACATATATTTACTTTGGATTAACTTCAGATTAAAGCTTCGCGGAAGTCAACATTCCCTACTATTACTGTATATATGGTTTATCCTATAATCCTATTACAGATTTTAAAGACCGTTATGCATAGTTTTGTACCGCCTGAACGGAGGCGTAGGAGCATTTGGAATTATTGGGTTGAGAGGGGAAGGAAAGAGTGGAACTCCTTCCCTACTTGGCATTTATGTAATAAAACCTAAGGTTAACATGGTTAATAAAGAAATATAAAAAGATCGGAAAGGGAAAGTAGCATTCAAGGAGGACAGTTAACCACAAAACACAGAAACAAACACGCAAACAGACAAAACCAATCATTAATATTCTTATACCGTATTTCTCCTAATAGTAGTGCCTGGGCACTATGCAAAAGGGCTTTCTTATAAAAGGTTAGGGTAGGGTGTGAGGTGGTTCTATTAAGGGAGGCACTTCTATTAAGGGAAATATGGTAGATCTGTTTGAAGCGTAACAAACTGCACTTTTAACTGACCTCACCAGCTACTAGTAACATACGCCTTTGCCGTAGATTACATATTTTACATAATTTTTTATTCAAGATGACCCAATTTAAGAGTCGGTAAATAATTCAAACTTTCTTTAATATCGGATAGCCAATGGCCCCAAAGAAAATTAAACTAATCTTTCACACCTTTCAATATTAACTTCTGTGCATAATGTTTGCCCTTGGAGAGTTCATACTTATAATAATTAATATTTGATATCTCAATTGTATCACGTCTCGAGCCAACCTTATCTAAACCACAAAAGTTTCATTATACAGAATATCTCATTTTATTTAAACGAAAATTATTAAAATTAATATTATGCGCCTTGTGCTCCTACGCCTTACCCAGCTGGGCATGGCGGTGTAAATGACAGCCGCAGTTGTAGGTCTTTGTGAAAGGAGAAACGGGAGATCAGAGGATCACACTGACGATTATGCAAATGTATTGAGTTGTAATACTGGTGTATATATCACATCAGGTAAGGAATAGAATATTAAGTAATCATATTTCAAAACATAATTTTTATTTCATAACATAAAGTCCTATCTTTTTATCCGAACAGTATCTTTTTATCCGAACAGTATCGTGGTATTCAAGTGAACAGAAATGAAAAATCGCTGCAAAACAGCATCACAAAACATCATTTGCTAAGGATATCTATTTTCTGCACAGTTTTTGACCCCAGACTTTGAAGTTAAGGGACCAGATGACCAGACATGATGCATAGTCCGAAGGTGGGCAACTTTTGTGAAAAGTACCATCTAAATTCCTGCGCTGGTTTAATACCTAAGATAGTGGACACAAATAACACCATGGCAACCTCTGACGTCTGGCCAAGACCTTTACTTTGATAGTAGGGACCAAGGGGTCACATGGTCTGGTGAAGTTGCGCAAAATGTTTGCAAATAATGCCTGCATGGTTAAAAAGATGTGGATCTGATATGGAAAAACACCAAGGCGACCTTTTACTCTTAGCCATGACCTTGACCTTACAAGAGGGTCAGTCGCACCCCAAAACAGTCTGGTCACGAGAAACATTTATGCAGTGATTCTATGCTGAGTTGAGAACAGAAAAATAAAACAACATCATGACCTTTGACCCCTAGCCATGACCTTGACCATGAAAATTAGGACCAGTGGGTCACACATAACACACTGTTTGCTGGTGAGGATTGTTTGTACACAGTATTATTCAAATCCCTGCGATGGTTCAATGCAACACTGTTGTAAATGTATATAAACAAGAGCATCAAGAATTGCAGGGCAACCCATAGTCCCCCACTGCCCAGACAAACATTTTCCAGACATTTTCTATGATGGAGGTCAAAGACCAAGGTCAAGGTCACAATGACCTTATTTTGGTAAGCGATCCAGGTTTGGTGTCTCTAAGTGTTATAGTATTGAAAATACAGTCCGGACAAGCATTTTCTATGACAGAGAGTACAGGTCAAGGTCACAAGGACCTTATTTTGGTACGCGACACACCGGTATCCCAAGATGTATTCACATACCAAGTTTGGTATCTCTAAGTGTTATAGTATTGAAAATACGGTCTGGACAAGCATTTTCTATGAGGTCAAGGTCACAATGACCTTATTTTGGTATGCGACACATCGCTATCCCAAGATGTATCCACATCCCAACTTTGGTATCTCGAAGTGTTATAGTATTGAAAATACGGTCCGGACAAGCATTTTCTATGACAAAGGTCACAGGTCAAGGTCAAGGTCACAATGATCTTATTTTGGTACACGATACACTGCTATCCCAAGACGTATTCACATACCAAGTTTGGTATCTCTTAAGTGTTAAATTTTTGAAAATATGGTCTGGACAAGCATTTTCTATGACAGAGGTCAGAGGTCACGGTCATAGTGACCTTATTTTGGTACGCGACACACTGCTTTCCCAAGATGTATCCACATACCAAGTTTGGTATC
The DNA here is from genome assembly GCA_037043455.1 of Cyrtodaria siliqua. Taxonomy (NCBI): domain Eukaryota; kingdom Metazoa; phylum Mollusca; class Bivalvia; order Adapedonta; family Hiatellidae; genus Cyrtodaria; species Cyrtodaria siliqua. The sequence goes on along the minus strand of JAWPHD010018253.1, from coordinate 4,663 downwards.
TCTAAGTGTTATAGTATTGAAAATACGGTTCGGACAAGCCTTTTCTATGACAAAGGTCACAGGTCAAGGTCAAGATGACATTATTTTGGTACGCGACACACCGGTATCCCAAGATGTATTCACATACCAAGTTTGGTATCTCTAAGTATTATAGTAATGAAACAAGAGGCCCAAGAGGGCCTGTGGACGCTCTACTGGCTAACATGGCTCTTATAACATCAATGAAGCGAGTGACTGCCATTAACGTTTTTTTGAAAGTTTCGGGAAAAAACAGCTTTTGAACTAAATCAAGGGCCATAACTAAAGAATCTGTTAAAGTTCAGTAAAGATCAGATGAAAATGAAGACCCTACCTTTAACGAGGCAAAATATAGCATTTTTAACTCCTCTGTTACTGGTCCGACTGGTCACATAGAGCTAAAAAAATTATTAATTAAAAAAAAATAAAAGAAAAAATTAAAAAAATTAAAAAAAAAAAAATAAAAAAAAAAATAATTAAAATTAAAAAAAAAAAAGTTTGGTAACGATCGGATGAAAAATGAAGGCCCTCTCGTCTTAACAAGGCAAAATATAGCGTTTCGAACTAAATCAAGGGCCATAACTAAGTTGTTACTGGTCCGATATGTTTGGTTTTCAAACTTGTCCGAGCTTTCATTGATATTAACAATCTGATAAAGTTTGGTAAAGATCGGATGAACAATGAAGCCCCAATCGTCTTAATGAGGCAAACTATAGCATTTTTAACTAAATCAAGGGCCATAACTCCGCTGTTACTGGTCCGATATGGCTAGTTTTCGAACTTGCTCGAGCTTTCATTGATATTAACAATCTGATAAAGTTTGGTAAAGATCAGATGAACAATGAAGCCCCTATCGTCTTAACGTGGCAAAATATAGCATTTTTAACTAAATCAAGGGCCACAACTCCGCTGTTACTGGTCCGATATGGTTGGTTTTCGAACTTGTTCGAGCTTTCAATGACATTAACAATCTGATAAAGTTTGATAAAGATCGGATGAACAATGAAGCCTCTATCGTCTTAACGAGGCAAAATATAGCATTTTTAACTAAATCAAGGGCCATAACTCTGGTGTTACTTGTCCGATCTGGCTGGTTTTAGAACTTGTCCGAGCTTTCATTGATATTTACAATGTGGTAAAGTTTGGTATAGATAGGTTGAACAATGAAGGCCCTATCGTCTTAACGAGGCAAAATATAGCATTTTTAACTAAATCAAGGGCCATAACTCCGCTGTTACTTGGCCGATCTGGCTGGTTTTCGAACTCATCCGAGCTTTCATTGATATTAACAACCTGTTAAAGTTTGGTAAAGATTGGATGAAAAATGAAATCCCTATCGTCTTAACGAGACAAAAGTTAACAACGGACGGACGACGGACGGACGGACGACGGACGACAGACGGACGGACGACGGACAACTCGGCATCCCATAAGCTCTGCTGGCCTTCGGCCAGTAGAGCTAAAAACGGTCCGGACAAGCATTTTTTATGACAGACATCACAGGTCAAAGTCACAATGATCTTATTTCGATACATAGCTATCCCAAGATGTATCCACATACCAAGTTTGGTATCTCAGTCTTATAGTATTGAAAATATGGCCCGGACAAGCATTTCGGAAGGACGGACGGACGGACGGACGGATGGAAGGAAGGACGGACGTTCTAACAATTATAGTTTTAAGTGGCTTATTCAATGCAAAATTGATAGCCATATAAACCCAAATTAGCCACATAAATCCAAAATTGGACATGTTTTATGTGACTAATTACTTCCTAACCCTTATGACACAGAGTCCAAAGCACTAAGTGGCTAGACACCTAACTACCATTTTGTTTGCTCGGACGGACGGACGGACGGACAGGGTGCAAACCTACAGTCCCCAACCCCACCCCCGGGACCAGTGGGGGACTAATAAAGAACAACATACAACAGTTTTGCACTGGTCCATTGCGACCCCGGGCTACGACCTTGACACTGGAGACCAGGGCGTCACCGAGTTATATAGCTGATATACTTATATTAAATAATGTCCTTTTATGCTCCTGCAACGATACTTTGATACTTACATCATATGTTTATATTCTGTATCCATGGAAACCTGTCCTGGCCCATCTCCCTCATCTCTTCCCTCATCTCTTAGATCTTCCTCTTCTATGTCCATGCTGTTCTGTGTCGGACTGAAGTCTGGCAAGTATGGCAAGTTTGGCGACGAGTTTGTATGTACGAATCTTCCCGAATTTCCATGAGCTAATAAATTCAAAAGTACATAGATCATCATTCACAATGATTTATTGTGTATTTTCTCACTGGTGGGAGTTAAATTAACAGACAGACATATTACAGGGAATACACAATGGATCATTATTTATAAAACAATTACTGCATTTGGATGAGCGAAGGACTTGTCTTGCTTTTGATTTGTGTCACTTACCAGTTAGTCACTATCTTTAAAGACACATTTCGACCCTATTCTATTGTATTTGGGGGGGGGGGGGGGGGGGGGGGGGGGGGGGGGGGGGGGGGGGGGGGGGGGGGGGGGGGGGGGGGGGGGGGGGGGGAGACAGAGAATTTCTATAGGTAACTGTAAATCTCTGTTAGAAATACATTTGCACAAGGAAATACAGATTATTATTTTTTTGTCCGACCCAATAAAGAGTGTATAATAATGTAGAAACAAGAGCTGTCGGAGAACAGCGCAGCTCGGACTATTCGATTTTTCGGAGAATAATAAATTTATAGCTAGTATATACCATCAGAAAACAAGGCTACAACAATGTGCGGTGGGGTTTGGAGCACAACATACGGCTGGGGGGGGGGGGGGGGGGGGGGGGGGGGGGGGGGGGGGGTGCAACATAATATGTGTTAGAATTGACAAAAGCAACACAGAAATATGTATAAAAAAAAAATTCAAGTGGGGGCGGGGGTGAGAGGCGGGGGTGGGGGGTCGTGCAACATATATGTGTAAGAATTGACTAAAACAACAAAGAAATATGAAAAAAAAAAAAAAAAAAAAGGTTTCAAGTGGGGTTGGGGGTGGGGGAAGGGAGGGAGAGGCATGGGGGTGGGGGGCAGGGAGGGTTGCAACATATATGTGTAAAAACTGACAAAAGCAACAGAGAAATATGAAAAATAAAAAACAAAAATTCAAATCTGGGGCAGAGTGGGGGGGGGGGGGTGGGGTGATGGGGGGGGGTGAGGCGGGGGTGGGGGGGTGGCGTGGTGGGGGCAGGGAGGGTTGCAACATATATGTGTAAGAATTGACTAAAACAACACAGAAATATGTAAAAAAAATAAAAGTTTCTGGGGCGGGGTGGGGGTTGGGCGGGGGGTGATGCGGTGAGAGGCGGGGGAGGGGGGGGGCAGGCGGGTGGTTGCAACATATATGTGTAAGAATTGACTAAAACAACACAGAAATAGTTAAAAAAAAAAAAAAAAAAAAAAAAAAGTGTGGAAGGGAGTGGGGGTGGGGGGGGTAGAGGGGGGGTGGGGGGAGGGGAGGGGAGAGCCCATACCCCAATATGGGTGAAGTAATAAGATGCATAATGCTATAACAAATCCCAAACCAAAATTATAGATATATACATGCTTACATGCAAACCTAGATCTGCCTTTATTGCACATTTTATGGGCCATCACAATTTGGGTTCCATGGGATCCCAGAATTTGCAGAAGACAAAATTACTTATCCAACCCTCTACAACATACTATAAGGAAATTAATTCCAAAATTTAGTTCAGGCTAGGACAAAAAATGTAAGAGATATAGACCTGTAAACACAGCTTACACGCAAAATTTGATGTGAAACAGACATATTTATAAGGGCTATCAGAATTTGGGTTCCATGGGAGGCCCAGGGGTTACAGGAACCAAAATTACTTAAGCAGCCCTTATGATAATGCTATAAAGGAAGCTAATGGCCAAATTTGGTTGTGCTAGGGTAAAAATTGTAAGAGATATAGACTTGGTAAACACAGCATACACGCAAAATTTGATGTAAATAGGGCACAATTTTATGGGCTATCATTAATTTGGGTTCCATGGGAGCCCATGGGTTACAGGAACCAAAATTGCTTATGCAGCCCTTAAGATAATGCTACAAGGAAGCCCCATGAACAAATTTTGTTGTGGTAGGGATAAGAAATGTAAGAGATAGAGACTTGTAAACACAGCTTACACGCAAACCCTGATGTGGGACGCCGACGCCAACGCCAACGCCGACGCCGAAGCCGACGCCGACCCCCGTGGTGATTACATAAGCTCTCTTATTCTTCGAATAGTCGAGCTAAAAATTATAACCATTTTGCATTTTATGTGCACTTGTATATATTTTGTATAGATGGATTTTCTTAAAAGACCGTGTTAACAGAAAAAAGTAATGTTTAGTGTGAGTGTTTCCTTATTCGAAATGAATCAGTACGAAACTCTAATATGCTCCGGATAAGATTTTTCAAAAAAGGGACGATAATTAAAAAAAAGTAGTGAAGCTAGAGTTCATGGTTCCTATGACCTGCACTCCGTCTCATTGTCCTTATCAATTCACATGAACATTTAATCAAGCATACTCTTTGAGTTATGCTCCCGGACAAAAAGTGCGACACCAACGGACGCACACAAACGAAGGTAATAGTAAATGAAAGAAAAAA
>JAWPHD010018252.1:0-40728 GCA_037043455.1 Cyrtodaria siliqua | reverse complement strand
CACAGGACAATGGCGCGCAAACGTGGCATTATTGTTGGCTTCGCCCATAGAGGTCATGGGGCAGAGTCAAAATGTCAAACAATTAAAATTAAATTACACGTTATTTATATAGAAACTCGTCTACGAAAGATACTCAACATATCCGACCCGATTTTTTAATTTCAACTGCCGATGTCGGTGTAGGATGATGGAGTATTAGGGTGGAGAGGGGGACGGGTAGGGGCCATCGTGCTCATTTAAGAAAATACATGTTTACCTCAAATGAAATGTTATTATTTTGGGATCATGCAGTAAATTTATTTGTTCGCTTTCGCCATCAGATTAGTTTCATTTCAACTACATCAACATGTCATATACATTAACAGTTTAATAACATTGTAATGTCTGAAGATATCTGCAAATAACTTTGTATATATATTCCTCTATGAAAGATACACGACAAAATGCAACTTTTTTTTATATTTCAACTGCCGATATCAGTTCGATGGTACGTGCCGGTGCCATCGAGATCAATTTGAAATTGTGGAGATAGCGCAGAGATTTTCTATGGCGCAGTCAAATTAGTTCCAGTTATATATACATATATATTTTGGTTATGTATTTTATATATTGTTTTATACTATAAGGTTGATAACACACTTAATGCCATACTTAAACATCTAAACCAACATATCAGATATTGAACTTAGTATACACTTTTAAAGCTTTTTATTGATATTTCAATCAATGAAATTGGACCGAACACGCATTAGTCAGTATAATTTAACGTTAACATATGGTGGTGACAGACCGATGAAATTCAGCCCATTGAACACACTGCAAAAAAAGCTATTTTTTAGAGATCAATCACAACTTCCACAACATTCGTTCACTTTAATTATATAGATTCCACACATATGGCTGGCATTCTATCACATATCTGGGAAAAAACAGCTTCCGTTTTACAACTTTTAACATTTCGCGTCATTCATTCAAACTATATATATTTTAAAATAAACACATGTCAAAACCGCATCTCTACCTACTCTCTGTGCTCCTACTCTCCAAAGACATAGTCCTGACAAACAAAGTAAAATACTTACTATTCATGACAACCTATTCATGACAACAGACATACCACGTTAATATCAGCCTGGATTTAACTATGAAATAAAAAAAACAATCTTGGGAAAAACACATGCAAATTAGAAACTTTGGGTTTTGCCATATAACTATTTTAGCATCCCGTGACTCGGAAGTTCTTCCTGAATGGTCTGACACCTGGTGTATTCTTTATATTTTATCTTCCAGATTGAAGAGGCGGAACAAGTAATTGAAGAGTTCGAAGATCCGATTATTCCAGTGCAGCATGTGTCACATGAGGATGACGAATCGCAGGTATGTGTGTTGCTTTATACCGATTGACATTATGGAAATAATTCAGGTTTATTTTTAAAATATCTTTCAGTTATTCTTATGTTGTGTGACGTTGACAAATTGGGAATAACTCAGTTGACTTAAACATGTCATATATGACAGTCGACCATGTTTCGTATGATTATTCCTACGTTTTTTGTTGTTTTTTTTGTGTGTTTTTTTCTAAAGTATCCATTACATATACAAACAGAGCACACACATCTTATTTTACATATTGATAACAATTACATATATACTGCACACAAAGTGTAGTTATACTCATTAATCAGCTCATGCGTTTTACTCTATTTTGTTAAAGGGACACATGGCAAACTTGAGTTACATTCAAGCATTAAAATAAGTATCTCGGTTATTAAACCTGCCTCATTTTGACTTTAGAACCACCTGCATAGGATCAAACAAAAACTTGAGATTTCAACCCTCTTCCATATTCTATCTAAATGTTCAAGTATACAACTAATGCATTATTATCAAAATTTAGTAATACGTAAAATCAATTTACATGTACCTTGAACTATTTAAACACTTAACTTTAATGACTAAAAGTATGTAGGTCATATTGAAGACCAACAGGACGCTGTGAGTTTTAAACTAATTAAGATTGCCAAGTGTCCCCTTAAAATTAACTCAGCATATGTATACAGTATCTTAATCTTTAATATTTTAGATAAAGGTATAGGAAGGGTAAAAATGATATTATTTAGCAAAATAGATTACTGTAGACCGAACAAGGTGGTGCGCCATCATGTGGTTTATGTTTTGACATTTGTCAGTATATTTAAATGTACTATTATGTATAGATTTGCATCAATTTATTCACGCGTATGCACCTTTATATATCTCATATAAACATATCTACATACATATCTAATGTTATCTTATTTGTATTACTGAATCAAATCATGGTATCTTATTTGCATTACTTAATCTAATCATGTTAACCTAATTCAAATACTATTAATAACTCACTTTATAACAATTGCGCAAACGCCGCAGGACGGTCGGTAAAACTTAACATGGTGATAGCAAGAATAACTATAAAAGAGCACTTGGGATGTCTTACCTGTGACAAGACGATTGAAGGATAAGTACAATCAACAATTAAAATCAATAAGTTTACAATACAGATACACCAATACAGATACACAAAGCATGTAAACAAAGATACACACTTTTATAATGTGATAAAATAGTTTATTATTAAATTCAAATTATTCAATGAATACAATTGGTTAAAAGTTGATCAAATGATCAAAAATAAAAAAGGTATATTGACCTGAAAAACTTATATTGACTTTTGTATATTGACCTGTGAAAAATAAGTATGAAAAATTCAATTTCCATGAATATTCAAATGCAAAATACCAAAATTTCAAAATTCAAAATTCAAAATTACAAAATTTCAAATTTCAAAATTCTAAATTCTAAATTCTAAATACCAAAATTTCAAAATTCAAAAATTCAAAATTCAAAATTCAAAATTTCAAAATTTCAAAATTCAAATTCCATGAATAATTTGATTTAATAATAAAATAATTGTTGCCTTTTAGGTTCGGTCGATATGTGTATTTATCGACCTGAGAAAAGATATATCGACCGAGGCGATCCTCGGTCGATATCACTTTTCTCAGGTATCGCCTCGGTCGATATCACTTTTCTCAGGTCGATAAATACACATATCGACTCACTTAAAGGCAATAATTTTATAATATGTCGGTGAAACAGAAAGAACGATGGGTCAGAAGATTGAACCTAACGCATTAAAATATATAACCCATATCCAACCACCTCAACAAAGATGGACACTACGGAATAAACATTAAGGTCAGCGAGAATTCAAAAATATAGTTGCTAATTATTGACAAATTATACATATTTTGATCGAACATTCGACACCAATAATTGTACTAAAATAAGTAGTTACCAATGGAATACAATCCTAAAATTAAAGTAGCTATCCCCACAAATAACAACAAAATTACGCTACAAAACGTTCATAAAAACTCTATCCATGTGTTCAGGTCATATAATAATGTATATTGCCAATTAAAAGTATAAGTTTATTAATGGTTCTTAGAATACCTGTGATTGAATATGCATAAAGTAAATTATGAGTTGGTAAACTCTTAATTCGATGCTACAGTTTTGGGGTTTGGACCGGCAGGTTAAAGCCGTTTATATTGTGTCTATGGAGTTTGGATTCTCAAAATATGTAAGTTACTTATATATATATAAACCTCGTCGTCAGTAAGTTTAGAAACAGTGTACAATGTTCTAAAAATTTTGGTTGCCGTTAGCGGGAGAGCTACTTTAATAGTATCCAACTTTTTTAGAACATAGGTACACTGTTTCTAAACTTACTGACGACGAGGTATATATATATATATATATATATATATATGAAAAGATAAAGAAACACATAATCAAAAAATTGCCTATACTACACTATTATATACACCTAATTCACTTAATATTCCAGATATATCTCAACATGCTTTGTACAAAAGGGGCTACAGCTAATTACAGAAAGGACAACTCTGTCATGTAGTAGACCTTTTAATCAAAGTATACTTTGGTACACGAAATTCATAAATGTTGAAGTTTCGCTTGAAAAAATCAAGATATTTCAGTATTGTGTTTAAATGTTAAGAGATTGCAACGTTTAAAGCGTAAGTTTGCTCACCTGCTTGAGCCAAATTTCGTATTCTGTCGATAATGAAACTTTAAAGGGGTAACCATTGGTGTGGTCGGTTCTGTTTAAACCTTTCCGAAAGGACAGGCCCTATCGCCCTGTACCATTCGATTAGCAGTAGCATATTAAACATACAATATATAGCGGAAATACCCATTCTTTTCAGTATAGATAAAAAATCGAAAAGTGTCACTTATCATTCAATTTTGAATGCAAGTGTAGTTGTCATAAATAATATGCATTTCGTATATACTATTTATGAAAAATTGTTGAAACATAAAGACATCATTATTGTGCTGTTGTTTTTTTATAAACTTTCAGACGACAGAAGATTGTGACACATACTCCGACATGGGTGTTAGAAAGGCTTGGCAGAAGGCCTAAGTGGAAAGGGGGTTGTTATAGCTGTTACAGACGTGGGCGTAAACACAAATATCGCAGACATACTTCCAAGCATTGTAATGATTTTAATATATGTTTGTCAACTGTTCATGTATGCAAGTTAGTGATGCGAAGGATGTTCTTCTTCTTTTTCATTGACCATTCCAGTGGTAGTAATATATGTAAAGTCGAATGGGAAATGTGTAGCATTCATGAATAAAAGTCAACCAAAGTCCCGTATCGAAACAACACTTACAAGGATAAATAAGTGGCAAGGTATGTGACATCACAAACATAAAGGGTTGGCAATAGGGCTCCAGCTTTGGATTGGTTTGTGGCAAAAAGGCCGCTGTGCATTTAAACCAAGGTTGTTCGGTACGCCAAAACTCACTCTAACGCGATTTTCATTCAAATAAAACGTTACGGTGTAAACAATTTCCGCTAGGCAATATCATCCTATATCTAACTAGCAGAAAATAATATGCTATATACAAAACTGATTATGTATATATGAATATAAAAAACAAAAGCATAGAAAGCCACAACGTCAATGATTTGACAGAATCAATTACACCAAGAATATAATAAACCATAAGGATAACGACAAGACAAGATTGGGGACAAAAGTCAAATGTTATCGTCTTTCAGGATTTAAGTACGTCATCAATCTGTCCGGCCATCGTACAATCAAAGAAGAAAGTATATTCGCGAGCCTTAAATGGGTCAATCACTGAACATGCAGCATGTTGCAGAATGGTTGGGTTGTAACTTCTTTGATAACTTTTTAACAAGTAATAGGTAGAGTATGGTCTCATCGAGATGGTTGATGTAAACATGGGCGTTTTGTAGCATGTCCATTTCAGCTGTCTGTCATACTCTAACTTACAATAACCGGTGGTTAGAGTACACCATTTATTATGATAGGTGCTATTATCAATTAAACTATTTACACCAGTTCAAATACAAGAGGAATTTCAGTGACCATGCTACAAATTTTAATAAAAAATGTATGAACATGATCATGACTAAGGATCTTACGAAGTTGTAAATCACGTCACCATAGAAGTCAGGTTGGGGTAGTCCTTTACGCAAAAGAGATCTTATATTACATATGTATTGTTATAAGAAGATCAGGATTACACGATAATTAAATGTTGCAAAGTATTTTTGAGTTTTATGGTAACGATAACCCATATGGAATAGCTTTTTAATTATACAAATATTAAAGTCCTTCAACTTGACTACAAGCTCTAGAAAACGAAAAAATAGAGAAACGTATACGCCATAAGTCTGGAAACATCCCCGTCTAACATGTCTAAGTAGCGACAATGAACGGTGGTGAAATTAAAATCATGTCTCTTGTCATACATTTTGCTTATTAGTTGTCCATTTTCAATCGAGAAATGCAAAATCAGAATATTAGCTTTGTTTAGTTGAAGTTCTTTAGGGTATATAGTATTTTCTCATAGAACAGAAGTGTTTAATATATCATCCAGATACCGAGCGGTGTTATTAAAGGCTTCGCTTCGCTTACATCTCTTTCATAGCAATATAAAAACGAACCTGCGACAAGATGTGCACAGTTAGTACAAACTGGGATACCAACAATGTCTAGACTACAAACAGTCAGCCTTAAATTAGTAACTGTACCTCTTTAATTATTTCCCATACCAGATAGAGATATAAATTTGTTTGCGTGTATTGTATCATATATATATATACATATATGCTTAAGTAGTTTGTCATTGTTTACTCATTAAGTCATTCTTTGAAAGATAATGCAAATTGCCTCGAAAATACAGATTAGATACCAAATATATCAGAATAAACTAGAATGTAACTTGTTAATGATGTAATGCCAGCCGAGAAACCACAAACTAATTACCAAACCAGTTATCTACATCTTTCAATTTGCCCTGTTTTCTCAAACTATAATTTAACATTATTTTTCAGGATGCACGTCTACAGTTTAATTTCGTCAAAAACACCACAGATGTCACACCTGAACGGTTTCCATCGTACCGAGCTGCCTCACCAGTGTCCGAGTAAGTAGTGACTATGGAATAAGTGTTAGTTTAGTACTGTCTTTATTAATCGTATTGGCTTTAAGACCATATCCAGACACCAACAGGCAACGTTTACAACTGATATATACCGTTTCTAAATATACTGACGAGTTATATACATGCATATACTAACGCACCATTAACTCCATATGTTTATGCTGTTGGATTATTCGCAAACCATTTCGAATAAAACTGCTGATCCTTTCTATTTTGTAAGAATTGAATGTTGATGCATATCTTGTCTCACATGATAATTGGTAGGCATTTATGACAAGCAGTTAGTTATTTACCTTGGCATTTAACACCGTTTACTATGGATAATCATAAAAAGAAAACTGTTCCACAACATTTCAAACTGCATTAATCTCGGAATAAATTTCATTTGGTTTTACTGGTCTTTCTATTGTTTGACGTCTGACAGTATTATGCCATGAATGCTTTTCAGAAAATGATTTCTTTGTGCGATGTAACTGAAGAAAACCGGAAATGCACGTGCCGGAAATGCACGTGCATTTCATAACACCAATGTGGAATGCACTAAATCCAGCTATGCACGTAATAAAATGTTAAACGTTAAATGTCGACTCGTTATATGGATTATATCATATTTTGTCCAAAATGCCTCACATTCTAACCTTTAAGAGGTTTGTTTTGCGGTGCGTTTTCATTGACCGTGAGTAAATATAATGTGCATATTTGTAAAATCGAGCTCTATAGACGCAATATAAAGGTCTTTAACCAGAAATCCCAAAACACATACATGTTACATCTAATTAAGATAATTAAGAGTAATACCAACTCATAATTCATTTTACGCATATTCAATCTCGGGTATTTTAAGTATCAGTGACTAAACCTATACTTTTAATCAGCACATATACATTATGTTTTTACCTAAACACCTTGATACGATTTTGTAGTGTAGTGTTGCGGTTAAAGGTCTGTGCCTATAAATGATTTTAAATGAACAAATGTTAATTTAATGCTTTTATAATTAATCATTCACGAAAACAGGTATGAGGTTAAACGTGCGCTAAGCTCAATATAGCTGTTAAAGTTTGACTGTTGATACAGTTGTTTCGCGTTGTTTTTAATGTATTTTGCATCTGTTATACGTCTACCAAAATCCTTATACTAGTAGGACGGTAGCGTTTGAGGTTTGTCTTAAATATTGTCTTGTCGTACCCTTAACGGTTTGTTCTCTTGTTGCTCTGGCTTCTACCAAGTCACTGAGAACTTGCTTTGTGGCTTTCAACGCTTTTTCTTTTTGTATTATATAAATATGATCATTTATGTGTTATACTATTATTGCCTGTTAAGTTAATGCTGCCTTGTTTGTTAGAGAATATAACCTCTTTATTTACACTGCCCCGTTTCATTGGGATGACAATATGGTAAGAGAAACTCCCCCCCACCCCCACCCCCCCCCTTCCCCCCCCCCCCCCCCCCCCCCCCCCCCCCCCCCCATCCGCAACACAGCTATCTTTTTTTTGCCACAGACCGTTCCAAGGCGGTAGGCGGTATCCTTTTATGTTTGTGTTGTCAAATCTTGCCATTTATTGATTCTTGTAATTATTGTTTTTGTGCCTTTTTGTTTGGTTGACCTTTGTTTAAAGATAACCCCGTCAGGTTATATTCTCTAACAAACAAGGTGGAGTCTACTCTCTTAGAATGTTTTTGCCTCCAAGTGATCCTCTTTTCAGTATGTATTGGCATCTACACTTAAGCTTTTGTTTAGTCTGTGTGGCGGCTGCAAAAAGTCGCCCGGCTACAAATTAGTAGTGTTATTACTTACTTGTCCTTTAGAATCATCAAGCCCAATAGGTGTGGCTTTAAAGTAGAATGTATCTTAAGCCGGTGCTAATTGGCATAAGAGGTGTTGCGTTTTGCATTGCATCATGAACAGACTCAATAAAACCGCTCTTTATTCATATTTGTAATTATTGTTTGTTGCTGTGCGTGATTTGGTTATAGTCCTTGAATGCTATATATCATGTTCGACTTTCATATCTTCTTTTATTGGCACCCGTATTATTTTGTTATGATTTAATCATGGTTCTATGATACATATAAGTTTTGTTATATGACGTATTTGTATGACATTTTTAAGAAACTAACAGCAACAGCTATGATCATTGGATTCATTCAAACGCGTTTTACCGTAACTTATCAAAATAATATCATCATTAAAGACATAGGCATAAAAATGCCTTAACACTGAGCTTATTTTAAATTTAAAGGCTTACTTTCGACTGTATTGCATATTGTTTAAGTTATTTTAAATGGAACAGTTTACTATGTTAAACCGTTGTAGCCATGGTAACATGTGCAGTGGATTATTAGCTGCCACCAAGGATAATAAAATATGTGGCGATGGTATTGCATTCGGCGCAACGTTAGCAGGTAAGTCTAAAGTATATGACTGCTGAGAAACGCAGATGTAAAGGAAATCTAACTTTATATGCCAAGAAGGTCAACGTTGGTTAATCATTTGTATAATTCGGTAAAACGCTTACCTGTATATAGACACTCTAAAGTAGATAGCTGTATATTTATAGGTTATTAGATTTGTATTGGGATATATGCGAGAGTTCTTTTGCGTATTAATTTTGCGCGACTTTAGGAGCGCAATATTTATGCACAAAAGAACGAGTGCATATTTTAAATTAGACCAAGGAATTTTGTTTTTTTGCACGATAACATATAACAAAGTCGTCAACATAAACTGTAGACGTGCATCCTGAAAAATAATGTCGAGCAATCTACACCAGGATTGATGCATTTAACTATACTGTTAATTTTTATATTAAAAAGGGTGACAGAGAGTATGCTGCCCTGTGGCACACCCATCTGTTTGATAGAAAAGGAAAATGGATTGAATGTCTGTAAGCAATATTTCTTTAAAGAGTATATTCGATATATGTGTATATGTTATGAGTAGCATTCGTGTATCATGTAGTTTTATTTATGTTTGACAGCGCTGAAAATATTCGAGATAATCGAATACACATGGTCAATAAGAAAGGCATCTGACATCATGGCACATGGATTAAGCTTCAAACCAAGCGAAATTGATATCTACTCCAACAGTTGGGGACCAATAACACCATTTCATGGACTAGGTTTGGCCATGAGAAACGTCATAGAGCACAATTCAGAACATGTTAGATATTACATAACTTTTCTATGACAACATGAAAATAATATCCTGTTTAAAAGCTACGTGACCAATTATTGTGTCTAACCATTTAACAATATTATAATGTTAACCTCAAGTCTGGCATGATTTAGCAGATTTATTCATAATTTTAGATAACATAATTGCTGAGTTAAAAATGTTATTTCTCAATAAAATCTACAGACGGTATACTTAAACTTAAAATACTAACTCATGAATAATAATTTATTTCTTAATAAAAAAGCCAGAGGTGAAGTTGTTCTAATTCGATGGACATCCAAAATGTCGGTATAAATGCCAGATTTGAACCAGAGACTTTGCGGTTTTATTTGAAGATACATGCAAGTATACCCACTACAACACGGAATGTTGTTGAAATGTTGTAGCATTCCTAATATTAAATAGCCATTACTTAATAACTATAGCGTACGCACGCTTATCATCCGCTAAATAATAAAACGAGACTAAAGTTCTGGGAAGGAATCTTAGTTAAATTGATAATACATAGTTATTACATCACACATGGTTATTTACATGTGCGACATGATGGACTATATACCTATATATTTTGAGTGGCGTTCAAATATGTGAAGTTATTTTGCATCAGAATATATGGTAATAAAGATACCATTATCTTAAGAAATCGTTATTGTTCAGTGCGTATAACGTCGGGCTGTACGTTAGAAGGTCGTGTGTTCGAGTGCTGAAGTAGGCGAACATTTTTAAAAAAAAAAATGTATAGCATAATGCTACCTGTGTATGGGTTCGGTGTGCACTGCTCGATAACTATATACTAAGTAAATAATGTCCTGCGTTAAACCTGATCGTTTAAATACCCGATTTCGCCATGAACTGGTGAACATCAAGTTACAAATAACGACGCGCCTACAAAGAAGAAAGCGAAATGGTCTGTAGCTTTATGCCAGTATATACCAAGTGCTGTACTGCTTAGAAACATTTTAGATTTCACGATAAATGCATATCTATTTAATAACTTCTTCTTAGAGAGGCCGTAAACATTTTATTGTAGGGACGAAATAGAAAAGGCTCGATATATGTCTTCCCTGCTGGCCCAATCGGAGACGGTTACGCGAACAGTAACTACACAGTGACAGTGAACGGCATGGGTCCCAACGGGACAATCAGGCTGTACACCGAACAATGTGCAGCCGTGCTGACATCAGCTTATGGCGAAGGCAGTCAACAAGAACATCGCTCTATGGTAGGATTTCATTGACCTAACACAAAAATCAATAATGATAATCACATAACGTATATTGTCTGTTGTTCGATAATATAATCACATATTATTTTATTGCCGACAGAAGTAACTATAATGCTGAGACTACCCTATATATACTTAGTTCTATGATAGACAGGGATTATAGCCGGTGATCAATGTCGCTGATCAGCTACCATATTTTATAGTAATATCGATATATATATATATTTCTTCAATATTTTAATAATACATATTAACACAACATTAGAAAACAATAATACTAAAAAGATAAGCAAACAATCTGATAAGTTTGCTTCAATTTATATATGTTGCTGCATATGTTTTCTCTATATATCATGTATATGTACACAGCGTACTTTGAAGTTCCCTGACCTCTGTACACGTGACTTTAGAGGGACATCAGTTGCCACAGCCATAGTTTCTGGCATTATAGCTCTGGCTCTAGAAAGGAAGTAGGTACCATTTTAATATAATACACACTGAAACCTAGTTATCACTATGTATCGTTCATTAATGCTGCATCAGAATTATTTTTCATACAGTTTTTAGAAAAATTAAAATAGAAAATGAAATTTTTCGGTAGACATATTCCTGAGGAACATTATTCTGGGGAACAATTGGTTTTAAAGAAAACCAAATTAAGCTTAACAAATATACGAGGAGTGTTCAGATTGTAATGCAGCTTGTCCTTTGGCTGTGGAAGTTCCCACGGGTTTCACATGAAAATTTACGCACGGATAATTCCAAGTTTTACCTTCCAACACTACCAGTTTTATAGCAGCATGCATTTTGTAACCTCACAAAGTGTTCATTTAGAAACAGTTACTCATATACACTAGTGTAGAAATGGTGGGAGAAAGAGCTACACATACGGAAGAAATACGGGGTATATTAAGAATCTCTATCAAGTAAACGTTAGTGCAAAATACATTTACCTGAAGTGTGTACTGTTTATCGAGAGAATCAAGTTTCCTATGCATCCGTTACAATGTGGATTGCTAAGTTTAAAAGTGGAATCCAGTAAATTAAAGATGCCCTTTAAATCAGGAAAGCCTCGGAGAGTTAAAGTGGCAAATATCATCTAGAAAGTGAAAGATATCGTGAAAGGTGACGCCAGATACACTACGCGACAAATAACTAGGCTTGCTAAGATCTGATCAGAAGATGTGCACAACATTCTGAGAAACCATTTGACAATGCGCCAGATGGATTCCACAGTTGCTAACTGACGAGCAAAAGCATACACGTGTTTCAATGTCTAAAACACTGTTAAAAAGGTTCTTACAATACGATAAACGGCGATTTGCCGACATAGTGACAGGTGATGAGACAAGGGTTCATTTTTTTGAGCCGCAACGTAAAGTTTCTAACAAATATGGGCTTCGACAAATTGCCGAAGAACTTGTATCGCCAAACGCACCGTTAGTGTGAAGAAGATAATGGTATGATATATTCTTCACTACTCAAGGTCCAGCCATACAAATACCTGTTCCAGTAGGAAAATCTGTCAATGCAGCATTCTACAAGAGAAAAGTGTTTTAAACAAGTTAGAACGCATTTCAAACTACTGCATGGCAATGCTCAGCACACAAGGCGTATACTGTCAATTCTTTCCTGGACAATAACAAGGTTGCGATTCTACACCCCCACTCCCTCCCCCACCACTCCCCCAACCCACCCCTACTATCCAGAAATTGCCCCTTGCGACGTTTTCTTGTTCCCACAACTTAAAATACTTTTATCTGGGAAAAGATATACAGCGCGGAAACACCTCGGGGCAGCAGTTTACCAGTGCCTTGCCAGTATACCCAGAGAAGAGTCCGAGAAAGCGTTCCAGGATTGGATTTATCGTTTAAAAATGTGTATATATGTTCAAAGGGATTACTTTGAGGAAATGAAATTTAAAAAATGATCTTACTTGTTATTATTTTTATATAAACTCAGTTGCATTACAATCTGAACGCTCCTCGTATTTATATACATGTGTATATATACAAAAATCTGGAAATAAATAAATAATGTATTTGTCGCGCACAACATTACGATCGCTAGTACAGTTGAAACAGTCCAAACACTTATATATTCTAAATTACGAGTTGAAGTTGTTTATATATATATATGTATGTGTATGAGATGTAGTAGCAGTGCTATACAAACTATGTTTAAAAATATACGGTCAAAAAGAACAAATTACAATACTGAGATTGCACACCCATTATATTTCCAGTAGTGAACTTACTTTGAGGGATATTCAGCATCTGATTGTAAAATCTTCGGAGCATAAAGGTTTTGTGGAAACAAACAACTTTACACCGAATGGAGCAGATTTACATTGTAAGCACCAATGACAGTAGTATTCGTTTTATTGTTCATGAAGCAGACACCATGAATAGACTATATTAGAATTATCAGTCTGTGATATCAATTTTTTGAAAAGTTAGATATGAAACATTACCATTTGTGATACCATTGTCGGTGCCACTTTTAATAAGCATCCATCATACTGGTTGTTAAGACAGTATGGACATTCTAAAACTCTTCTTTGATGAGGATGATCTAGTTTTATTAGTTTTTAATTGTTATTTGCGGCTTTGAGCCATTCTAAACACATTATTTAGGTCATAAATGGCGGGTAGTTTTAATGACTGAGGAATACCCATAGAATCAATAACAATAAATATGAAGTCAGGACATCATGAATAGAGACACAGATGGGAGTCTTAAATAGACAAAATTATTTTTGAATAAAATATATTCTTCTGCAAAATACAGTTTAAATTGCTTACATAGTTCACAGGATGTTCGGTTTTGGATTGCTGAATGCGTCAAAACTGTCTACGCTGGCACAGGATTGGAAAAGCGTTTCACGTGTAACTTCTCAGCGTGCAAGTAATAATACACACTGGTAAGTTTTTTCTGATTTTACGATTTAATATCAATTCCGTGTCGCTGTTTATTAATTCAGACAAAAAAAGGCAATCAACTAATAGTAATATGATATAAAAAAAAAATATTCTAAACTTAGAATGAACAGAGTTTAGAATGAACACACGCAATAAAACCGAGTCTGCTGCTTGTATCTCTTGTTTGTGTTTGTTGCTTCCAAGGGATCCCCTCTTCAGTATTTATTGACATTCACACTATCGTTTGTTTAATGCTGCGTGGTGGCCGTAAAACGTCGCCCCGACTACAGATCAGTAGTGTTATTACTTACCTTTGGGAACATCAAACCCAATCTGTGTGACTGTGTGGCCTTTAAAGGTTCTGAATATTGTTTAATCACCCTTAGGATATGTTGCCTGCCTTTTTAATTTAGTCTTTTGACTGTTACCTGTGATACGCAGACTTCATTACCTCTGATTCCAACTAAAATCCGTTTTGTTTATTTCGCCCATTGTTTTCTCGTTTAGGGCAAAGCATTTTGTTAGAAACTGGGATCATACGCCGATGGCCATGGAATGGTGTGAAAATACCGCATTGAAGGTTCCATGGTCACCACCACATGCATAGCATCTTCGGGATAGCTTAAATATCTGTACTATTGACATGATTAATATTGAGTTCTGGAATAAATATACTCATAAAATCGAGGCTGCTACTTTTATCTCTTGCTTGTTTTTTCTGCTTCCAAGGGATCCCCTTTTCAGTATTGAGAGATAAAATATACTCTACATTATATAATGTATACATAATTCAACATATTCACGGATATCATGGATCTATTTTATAAGCACATATTTTAAGAAAATATATTTTTACTTTATTTATGAAAACTGTTTTTAATTGTATATGTGTAAAATATACTTAAATTCATATATCTCTTTAATGGCCGTTCCAATACAAACTAATTATTTAACGCAGCTCGGTTCGCCAGCAGACTATTTGTACTTCTGAGGTTACGATCGACTGTCATACAGTAACAGAGTGTGTTAACAAGGTAGAGCATGTGATAGTTACTCTAAGTTTTAAATCCAACCGAAAAGAAGAAACAAAACTTGTGCTGATATCACCGGCCGAAACCCAATCCATTCTGATAGACGTTGGGCAGTTAGATGCAGGAGAAACAATACCTGACACTGTTGAGCTCATGTCAGTCCACTTTTGGGGAGAGTCACCAAAGGGAGTCTGGAAGCTGGAAATGGCACAAAGTAAAGGTAGTGGTCAAGGTTTGGTTTCTTTCAACTAAGATAAAATATGAATATGAAACCTTTTTAAAGTTTCGACTGGCAAATAAAACGTATGGTACTGCCAGGTAAGAACAAAAATAACAAAAATAACCCTCTCTCAAAAAAAACTTAGTACAGCTATTATCTTTGTTGTCATATTTTGAGTCTTAACTTCATTGTTTAATGTTTTTTGAGAACATTCGGATGTCCTCTGAAAGATCAAGCTTACATAGATATAATCAATTAAAGTTCTTTTGAACTCATTTACTCATTTACTAGAATTGTTCAGATAATCTTAAAATATTTCAGCATGATTCTATGCAACTGGTATAAGGATAAAGCACCTCTTTTATTTAAATACTCCATTCCTGGTACAAACAAATGTGTTTCATACTTTCCTTTTCTACTCTTTATTTAGGTAAAATGAATTCTTATAAAATGCTCATCGGTAATTTAACCAATAATTGTAGGAACCTCACGTTATCTTTATAATATGGCATTAAACTGCTATTTTTCCACAGCTCATATTATGTAAAACAACAAAAGAAATTAAGTAATATATTGATTTGTTTGTCTGTTTGTATGTTGTCTTACGTCATTTTCAACACATGTAAGGTTATATATGACGGTCGATTTTTTGTGGTGGAGGCAGACCACCCACTTTTCCTGGGTAGAACTAGTACTGTACAGCTCCCGCCATCCGTAAGAACCGACACTTCCTCATAAGTCGAGCTTCCAGTGGGATTCGAACCCGCAGCGGTGAAAGGTGGGATTCGAACCCGCAGCGGTGAGAGGCGACGGTTTACAACGCAACGTCATTAACCATTCGGCCACGGAGACGCTAGCCATATATTGAATATACTTCCTTTTTTTTACACAAGATTTATTTATAATCAAAGCATAGATTCTTCATTTTGTTATTTTCAATATTTTATAAACAAAACCAAGACCCATTATGGACCTTTGACCACAAAAGTGTTATTATTTTTGAAATAATAAAAAAGCTGTTAAATACTCAATTTACTTATATAGTTTAACACAAAAAAAACAGTTTAAAGTGCTTATATATATTTACAGGTGAGTTTAGCTTTCACTCGTTTACCATTGTTGTGCATGGATCTGTGGTGGAAACTGCTGAAACAGACGAGAATACTACAGTATTAGGTATACAAGATGTGTCAATGCCTGTCACGAAGGTTCAGCACGTAGAGGCGCCGAATGATAAACAACATATTAACATTACACTTATTATCGAAATTACAATTCCTGTTATAGCGGTTATAGCGTTAATAGCTTTAATAATTATAATCAGGGTTTTCGTTATTAAACGTACTACAAATCGCCGTACAAATGACAGCCTAACGATGAGTCTTCTTCTAAAACAGGAAGATGAGTTGGACAACCTCGTCGAGAATGGAGATAGTGAGAATGCTCACAATCAGGAC
Organism: Cyrtodaria siliqua; assembly: GCA_037043455.1. Taxonomy (NCBI): domain Eukaryota; kingdom Metazoa; phylum Mollusca; class Bivalvia; order Adapedonta; family Hiatellidae; genus Cyrtodaria; species Cyrtodaria siliqua. The sequence goes on along the minus strand of JAWPHD010018252.1, from coordinate 24,141 downwards.
AACGCGACTATGGAAAATATCCCCGATAACTAGGCTTCAAATGTATCAACATGGAACTCAGTTATATTCTAGAAATCCAATTCTTACCTTTAAGTTCAATTGAAATTTCATTTCAGAAGTTATTGCGTTTAACTAGTATACTATAGAATACTCATATAACTCTTGATTAATACCCAGTTCAAGCCTTATTATTGTGCATTGCCTTTTGATGAGGTCGATACATGGATGTCTGAAAAAAGATTTTGACCGAACTCAGAAGACAACATTTTTTTTATAAATATTTTCTTAGCTTGTTCAAATCATTAATCAACTGAAATTCAAAGAGTTTAGACAATTATAAAACCAGAACCTTTCAGGTTTTAATTTGGATGACGTTATGTATTTCACGTCACATGTCAATATGGAAAGTCAATATGCTTTATATTTGAGAATCTTTTGTCCCGAATCTAAATCATTCTTTGTATCTTTGATTTTACAATAAAAAATATCTATTAAATTCCCTTATACTTATCATGGTTGTAATTATTTTCATGGAGATGATAATGTTTAGTTATTTTTGAATTACCTACAACACCAGGAAATGGTGTAAAAAAATCATACCGGGTAGATATTTTTTTTAACCAACATATCCAGTCAAGATTTTTTCTAAACCCAACTGACCCATAATAAAGTGTATAAATCAAGTCCTGTTTCCGCAGGCGTTGCGACATCTGTTCCTCTAGCCGACTACCGCCTTGCACCTGTACTGCCTCTTTGATCTGTACGACCTGTGACGTAACTTGCTTAATGATCTTCTCACCAACTCTAGAGATACCACCAGATCCTGCTGTCCGTCATTATTTCCTTAACCCGGCCATGCAATTTATCTTTGAGCAAGGGTCTCAATCCACGTTTCTTAATACTGGTTCTACACAGGAAGCTTTCGAGAGGGATTAATTTAAGTTTAAAGTACCCGCCTTCCAATTGATGTAAAATAAATAATTGTATATATATTCTTTTCTTTTTTTTATATATATATTATTTTAAGTTAAAGTTAAAATAAATTCCTAAAAGTAAAACAAATACAGAAATGTAAACACAAATTAAAAAGAATATCGATAATGCACATCCCGTATTGTACTTTAAAAAAAACGAGCACTCGTAGCCGGTCAATAAGATAGCAAATGTCAAAAGTACAAGGGAAGTAAATAGTACATGAAACGTATCATACACAACGAGATTTTGCGATTGGCTTAGCACACGCCGGATTCGTGAACAGTGCATGATCGAAACTGATTCATCTAAATTATTCGGTCAACATTTGTTGATCGACTAATGAATATAAGCATTTAATAGTAGGTTATTGTTAAATAAATTTTAAAGTTTAGATCTACTCCCTGCTACAAGGACGAATCATTTTCTTGATGACAGATTCGCTTCCAATTCGCCCATGTTGTTTGTTGCTCAACAACCAAATTTCGCCATGCCGCGTTGAAGACTGACGATCTGACGCTTGACGTGAATGATTTTTAAAAACACTATGAAAGTGTATCATAAATAACATAACGAGCTGAGCAACGAAACGGGTGACATTGACAATCGACCACTATCAATATTTACATAATTATTATTATAATTATTTGAATTCTGAATTCTTATTTTTCTAGTTCTTAATTCTTTGAGGAGGGTATGATTCACACAGATCAAATTCCGCTTTAACATTTATATAATTGTCTTGACTCTATATAATATACAAGTAAATATAAAAGTCGAACAGGAAATGTAGCATTCAAGGCACAGAAACAAAGATATTATAGCACAAACATAATATAATGTACAAGATGAAATTAGATAATAAACACAATTGTTTCAATATATCTGTGACATAAGTTAAAAAGATTTACAGAATAATATTTGACCTTGTTTTCAAGTTCAAGTTGTATTATGTCTCCCCAACTTTAAAGGTTTCAGTACACAAACTTTGTCCGGACTAGTTCTCCTTAACCCCTGGTCGGATTTCAACGAAACGTTGCAGGGATAATGAGTACAAAGCCTAGTTGCGCATGTCATCGCCGTGTTCCGGTTGAATGATTTTGGCAGAGTTATGGCCCTTTGAATGTTTTAGTACACAACATTTGTCCGGACTAGATCTCCTGAACCACTTGTCGGATTTCAACGAACCTTTGCAGAGATGATCAGTACCAATCCTAGTTGTGCATATCATCACCATGTTCCGATTGAATGATTGTGGGCGGAGTTATGGCCATTTAAAGTTTTTAATACACAAACTTAGTCAGGACTTGTTTCCTGGCCGGATTTCAACGAAACTTTGCAGGGATGATCAGTACCAAGCCTTGATATGCCTATCATCACCGTGTTCTGTTGAATGATTTTTGGCTGAGTTATGGACCTTTAAAGATTTTAGTACACAGACATTTCTCCTTAACAGATGGCCGGATTTCAACGAAACTTCGCAGGGATGATCAGTACCAAGCCTTGTTATGCATACCATCGCCGTGTACCGGTTGAATGGTTTTTGGCAGAATTATGGCCCTTGAAAGGTGTTAGTACACATACTTTGTCCGGAGTAGTTCTCCTTAAACACTGGCCGGATTTCAACGAAACTTTGCAGGGATGATCAGTACCAAGCCTAGTTGCGCATATCTTCGCAGTGTTCCGGTTGAGTGATTTGTGGTAGAGTTATGGCACTTTAAAAGTTCTATTACACCAACCTTGTCAGGACTAGTTCTCATGAACTCCTGTCCAGATTTCAGCGGTCTTTTTGCGCATGTCGTCGCCGTGTTCCGTTTGATTGTTTTTTGGCAGAGTTATGGCCCTTTAAAGGTTTTAATACACATTTTTTTCACCGACTAGTTCTCCTAAACTGCTAGCCGGATTTCAAAGCAACTGTACCAAGCCTAGTTGCGCATATCGTCGCTGTGTTCTGGTTGAACGATTTTTGGCAGAGTTATGGCCCTATAAAGGTTTAATACATAAACTTTGTCCATACTAATTCTCCTGATCCCCTGGCCAGATTGCAACGAAACATGACAATGATGTACCAAGCCTAGTTGCACATGTTTTCGCCATGTTCCGGTTAAATAATTTTTGGCGTAGTTAAATACATAAACTTTGTCCGTACTAATTCTCCTGATCCCCCGGCCAGATTTCAACGAAACTTGGCAAGGATGTTCAGTACTAAGCCTAGTTGCGCATATTGTCTTTGTGTTCCACATGAATGATGTTTTGTGGATTTATGGTATTTTCCCTAGTGGGGGGTGACATCTGTGTTTATTAAAAACAACCTCTAGTTTTTATTAAATAAAGAAACTCGAATGTTTCCATTTGTAAAGTTTACATGTACTGTACATCAACATATATCGACAGCTATACGTTCTTTTATTCGAGTAAATTATATATAAAGTGTATCGTGAACATAACACATGTTCGTACATAGACGTTTTAGTTGATTTTAAAACAAGTACAGTATATATATGTTGTACTTTTGCACATAAAAAGTAGATATGAAAATCGAACAGGAACAGGAAAAGGACGACAGTCATCCACAAACACGTGTACACATACAAACAAAGACCGACTTTAAAGATGAATAAAACTCACGATAAGACACCACAAACACAAAATAGTTGACAATAGGGCTACCGCATTGGAACGGTCAGTGGCAACAATGCTGCTGGGGGTTTAAACCAGATTCTAGGGTGCACCAAACCTCATTCTTACCGTATTGTCATCCTAATAAACGGGACAATGTAAACAAAGATATCCCTGCCTGGTTATAATCTCTAACAAACAAGGCAGCATTAATAAGCAATATAAGTAAAACACGTAAATGAGCATGTATATATAATATAAAAAAAACAGAAGCCTAGAAAGCCACAAGGTAAATACTCAATGACTTGGGAGAAGCCAGATCAGGGAGAAGCCAAATCAACCAGAGAACAAACCGTTCTCTCCGGTCATCGCACAATCAAAGGTTATTTTTAACAAAATGCATGGATTATTCATTTCAACATATCAATTGCTATTACCAATCAGTTTTGACATTATGGTTTATGGTGATTTCCCCGAGTTCAGATACCAATATAAGTGTCTGTATTGGTTCTATCTTAATAGACCGCGCTGTATTACTGGCTCAATGCCATGATTGTCTTTAAACCTTAGAATAAATAAACATTACAGATTATGTGATGAGGGTATAAAACGTTGTAGAGATTTAGTAATGTATTGGTTTGTTTATATTTCTCATCGTTTTCTGTAATAAATACACACTCAGCTCAATACGGTTAAGTTGTATTTGACAGACATACAAAGGGATGAAACGTGAATAGAGAGTTTGTGTAGAAACAGAACTTGAACTTAATATTATCTCTTTTATACATACGAGCAAGAAAGGTTGGTGTAATTCCAGGTGTGATTTCGCTAAAGACTGTTTTTAAGTTATTCATAATATTATTTGTTAAACACACGTCATGGACATTTAAATTTGTTCAAAACACAAATTAATAACTTTTACCTTAAACGAAACTGATTGATCATATAACATTATTTTTTTTAACATGAACTCCAACGTTATTTAAGGTGGAATTTAATATTGTGCTACTTCATTGGAGCTTTTCGTATACTTATATATGTGATATTATTGGAGCGTTTCGCCTATTTATATATCTGATATTATTGGAGCGTGTCGTCTACTTATATATGTGACGTCTGCTTATATATGTAATATCATTGGAGCATTTCGTCTACTTATATATGTGATATCATTGGAGCGTTTCGTATACTTATATATGTTACATTATATTATTGGAGCGTTTCGTCTACTTATATATATGATATTTATTGGAGCGTTTCGTCTACTTATATATGTGATATTATTGGAGTGTTTCGTATACTTATATATGTGACATTACTGGAGCGTTTCGTCTACTTATATATGTGATATCATTATAGCGTCTCATTATATATGTGATATCATTGAAGCGTTTCGTGATATCATTGGAGCATTTTGTCTACTTATATATGTGATAGTCTTGGAGCGTTTCGTCTACTTATAAATGTGATATCATTGGAGCGTTTCGTTTCCTTATATATGTGATACCATTGTATAAGTTTGTCTACTTATATATGTGATATCATTGAAGCTTTTCGTATACTTATATATGTGATATTATTGGAGCGTTTTGTCTACTTATATATGTGATATCATTGGAGCGTTTCGTCTACTTATATATGTGATATTCTTGGAGCGTTTCGTCTACTTATATATGTGATATCATTGGAGCTTTTCGTATACTTATATATGTGATATTATTGGAGCGTTTTGTCTACTTATATATGTGGTATCATTGGAGCGTTTCGTCTACTTATATATGTGATATTCTTGGAGCGTTTCGTCTACTTATATATGTGATATCATTGGAGCGTTTCGTTCCCTTATATATGTGATACCATTGTATAAGTTTGTCTACTTATATATGCGATATTCTTTGAGCGTTTCGTCTACTTATATATGTGATATTCTTGGAGCGTTTCGTCTACTTATATATGTGATATCATTGGAGCTTTTCGTATACTTATATATGTGATATTATTGGAGCGTTTTGTCTACTTATATATGTGATAACATTGGAGCGTTTCGTCTCCTTATATTTGTGATATCACTGGAGCATTTCGTCTACTTATATATGTGATATTCTTGGAGTGTTTCGTCTACTTATATGTGATATTCTTGCAGCGTTTCGTCTACTTATATATGTGATATCATTGGAGAGTTTCGTCTACTTATATTGGAGCGTTTCGTCTACTTATATATGTGAAAGCATTGGAGCGTTTCGTCTACTTATATATGTGATATTATTGGAGCGTTTCGTCTACTTATATATGTGATATTATTGGACCGTTTCGTCTACTTATATATGTGATATCATTATAGCGTCTCATTATAATAGATATCATTGAAGCGTTTCGTGATATCATTGGAGCATTTTGTCTACTTATATATGTGATATTCTTCGAGCGTTTCGTCTACTTATATATGTGATATCATTGGAGCGTTTTGTTCCTTATATATGTGATATCATCGAAGCGTTTCGTTTACTTATATATGTGATACGATTGGAGCATTTCGTCACATTATATATGTGATATTATTGGAGCGTTTCGTCTACTTATATATGTGATATTATTGGAGCGTTTCGTCTACTTATATATGAGATATCATTAGAGCGTTTCGCCTATTTATATATCTGATATTATTGGAGCGTGTCGTCTACTTATATATGTGACGTCTGCTTATATATGTAATATCATTGGAGAGTTTTGTCTACTTATATATGTGATATCATTGGAGCGTTTCGTATACTTATATATGTTACATTATATTATTGGAGCGTTTCGTCTACTTATATATATGATATTTATTGGAGCGTTTCGTCTACTTATATATGTGATATCATTGGAGCGTTTCGTATACTTATATATGTGACATTACTGGAGCGTTTCGTCTACTTATATATGTGATATCATTATAGCGTCTCATTATATATGTGATATCATTGAAGCGTTTCGTGATATCATTGGAGCATTTTGTCTACTTATATATGTGATATTCTTGGAGCGTTTCGTCTACTTATATATGTGATACCATTGTATAAGTGTGTCTACTTATATATGCGATATTCTTGGAGCGTTTCGTCTACTTATATATGTGATATTCTTGGAGCGTTTCGTCTACTTATATATGTGATATCATTGGAGCTTTTCGTATACTTATATAAGTGATATTATTGGAGCGTTTTGTCTACTTAAATATGTGATATCATTGGAGCGTTTCGTCTACTTATATATGTGATATTCTTGGAGCGTTTCGTCTACTTATATATGTTATATCATTGGAGCATTTCGTTTCCTTATATATGTGATACCATTGTATAAGTTTGTCTACTTATATATGTGATATTCTTGGAGCGTTTCGTCTACTTATATATGTGATATCATTGGAGCTTTTCGTATACTTATATATGTGATATTCTTGGAGCGTTTCGTCTACTTATATATGTGATATCATTGGAGCTTTTCGTATACTTATATATGTGATATTATTGGAGCGTTTTGTCTACTTATATATGTGATAACATTGGAGCGTTTCGTCTCCTTATATATGTGATATCACTGGAGCATTTCGTCTACTTATATATGTGATATTCTTAGAGTGTTTCGTCTACTTATATATGTGATATTCTTGCAGCGTTTCGTCTACTTATATATGTGATATCATTGGAGAGTTTCGTCTACTTATATTGGAGCGTTTCGTCTACTTATATATGTGAAATCATTGGAGCGTTTCGTCTACTTATATATGTGATATTATTGGAGCGTTTCGTTTACTTATATATGTGATATTATTGGAGCGTTTCGTCTACTTATATATGTGATATCATTATAGCGTGTCATTATAATAGATATCATTGAAGCGTTTCGTGATATCATTGGAGCATTTTGTCTACTTATATATGTGATATTCTTGGAGCGTTTCGTCTACTTATATATGTGATATCATTGGAGCGTTTTGTTCCTTATATATGTGATATCATCGAAGCGTTTCGTTTACTTATATATGTGATACGATTGGAGTATTTCGTCACATTATATATGTGATATTATTGCACTGTTTCGTCTACTTATATATGTGATATTATTGGAGCGTTTCGTCTACTTATATATGAGATATCATTGGAGCGTTTCGTCTACTTATATATGTGATATTATTGCAGCGTTTCATCTACTTATATATGAGATATTATTGGAGCGTTTCGTCTACTTAAATATGAGATATCATTGGAGCGTTTCGTCTACTTATATATGTGATATTATTGAAGCTTTTCGTATACTTATATATGTGATATTATTGGAGCGTTTTGTCTACTTATATATGTGATATCATTGGAGCTTTTCGTATACTTATATATGTGATATTATTGGAGCGTTTTGTCTACTTATATATGTGATATCATTGGAGCGTTTCGTCTACTTATATATGTGATATTCTTGGAGCGTTTCGTCTACTTATATATGTGATATCATTGGAGCTTTTCGTATACTTATATATGTGATATTATTGGAGCGTTTTGTCTACTTATATATGTGGTATCATTGGAGCGTTTCGTCTACTTATATATGTGATATTCTTGGAGCGTTTCGTCTACTTATATATGTGATATCATTGGAGCGTTTCGTTCCCTTATATATGTGATACCATTGTATAAGTTTGTCTACTTATATATGCGATATTCTTTGAGCGTTTCGTCTACTTATATATGTGATATTCTTGGAGCGTTTCGTCTACTTATATATGTGATATCATTGGAGCTTTTCCTATACTTATATATGTGATATTATTGGAGCGTTTTGTCTACTTATATATGTGATAACATTGGAGCGTTTCGTCTCCTTATATTTGTGATATCACAGGAGCATTTCGTCTACTTATATATGTGATATTCTTGGAGTGTTTCGTCTACTTATATGTGATATTCTTGCAGCGTTTCGTCTACTTATATATGTGATATCATTGGAGAGTTTCGTCTACTTATATTGGAGCGTTTCGTCTACTTATATATGTGAAAGCATTGGAGCGTTTCGTCTACTTATATATGTGATATTATTGGAGCGTTTCGTCTACTTATATATGTGATATTATTGGACCGTTTCGTCTACTTATATATGTGATATCATTATAGCGTGTCATTATAATAGATATCATTGAAGCGTTTCGTGATATCATTGGAGCATTTTGTCTACTTATATATGTGATATTCTTGGAGCGTTTCGTCTACTTATATATGTGATATCATTGGAGCGTTTTGTTCCTTATATATGTGATATCATCGAAGCGTTTCGTTTATTTATATATGTGATACGATTGGAGCATTTCGTCACATAATATATGTGATATTATTGGAGCGTTTCGTCTACTTATATATGTGATATTATTGGAGCGTTTCGTCTACTTATATATGAGATATCATTAGAGCGTTTCGCCTATTTATATATCTGATATTATTGGAGCGTGTCGTCTACTTATATATGTGACGTCTGCTTATATATGTAATATCATTGGAGAGTTTTGTCTACTTATATATGTGATATCATTGGAGCGTTTCGTGTACTTATATATGTTACATTATATTATTGGAGCGTTTCGTCTACCTATATATATGATATTTATTGGAGAGTTTCGTCTACTTATATATGTGATATCATTGGAGCGTTTCGTATACTTATATATGTGACATTACTGGAGCGTTTCGTCTACTTATATATGTGATATCATTATAGCGTCTCATTATATATGTGATATCATTGAAGCGTTTCGTGATATCATTGGAGCATTTTGTCTACTTATATATGTGATATTCTTGGAGCGTTTCGTCTACTTATATATGTGATACCATTGTATAAGTTTGTCTACTTATATATGCGATATTCTTGGAGCGTTTCGTCTACTTATATATGTGATATTCTTGGAGCGTTTCGTCTACTTATATATGTAATATCATTGGAGCTTTTCGTATACTTATATAAGTGATATTATTGGAGCATTTTGTCTACTTATATATGTGATATCATTGGAGCGTTTCGTCTACTTATATATGTGATATTCTTGGAACGTTTCGTCTACTTATATATGTTATATCATTGGAGCATTTCGTTTCCTTATATATGTGATACCATTGTATAAGTTTGTCTACTTATATATGTGATATTCTTGGAGCGTTTCGTCTACTTATATATGTGATATCATTGGAGCTTTTCGTATACTTATATATGTGATATTCTTGGAGCGTTTCGTCTACTTATATATGTGATATCATTGGAGCTTTTCGTATACTTATATATGTGATATTATTGGAGCGTTTTGTCTACTTATATATGTGATAACATTGGAGCGTTTCGTCTCATTATATATGTGATATCACTGGAGCATTTCGTCTACTTATATATGTGATATTCTTAGAGTGTTTCGTCTACTTATATATGTGATATTCTTGCAGCGTTTCGTCTACTTATATATGTGATATCATTGGAGAGTTTCGTCTACTTATATTGGAGCGTTTCGTCTACTTATATATGTGAAATCATTGGAGCGTTTCGTCTACTTATATATGTGATATTATTGGAGCGTTTCGTCTACTTATATATGTGATATTATTGGAGCGTTTCGTCTACTTATATATGTGATATCATTATAGCGTGTCATTATAATAGATATCATTGAAGCGTTTCGTGATATCATTGGAGCATTTTGTCTACTTATATATGTGATATTCTTGGAGCGTTTCGTCTACTTATATATGTGATATCATTGGAGCGTTTTGTTCCTTATATATGTGATATCATCGAAGCGTTTCGTTTACTTATATATGTGATACGATTGGAGTATTTCGTCACATTATATATGTGATATTATTGGACTGTTTCGTCTACTTATATATGTGATATTATTGGAGCGTTTCGTCTACTTATATATGAGATATCATTGGAGCGTTTCGTCTACTTATATATGTGATATTATTGCAGCGTTTCATCTACTTATATATGAGATATTATTGGAGCGTTTCGTCTACTTAAATATGAGATATCATTGGAGCGTTTCGTCTACTTATATATGTGATATTATTGAAGCGTTTCGTCTACTTATATATGAGATATCATTGGTGCGTTTCGTCTCCTTATATATGTGATACTATTGGAGCATTTCGTCTACTTGTATATGAGATATGATTGGAGCGTTTCGTCTACTTATATATGTGATATTATTGGAGCGTTTCGTCTACTTATATATGAGATATCATTGGGGCGTTTCGTCTACTTATATATGTGATATTATTGGAGCGTTTTGTCTTCTTATATATGTGATATCATTGGAGCATTTCGTCACCTTATATATGTGATATTATTAGAACGTTTCGTCTACTTAAATATGTGATATTCTTGGAACTTTTCTTCTACTTATATATGTGAAATCATAGGAGCGTTTCGTCTACTTATATATGTGATATCATTGAAGCATTTTGTCTACTTATATATGTGATATTCTTGGAGCGTTTCGTCTACTTATATATGTGATATCATTGGAGCGTTTCGTCTACTTATATATGTGATATCAGTGGAGCGTTTCGTCTACTAATATATGTGATATCAGCGGAGCGTTTCGTCTACTTGTATATGTGATATAGTAGAGCGTTTCGTCTACTTATATATGTGATATCATTGGAGCGTATCGTCACGATATTCGGAATTATATACTAGTGTGTAGTTTCCTATTTGAGAAGTTACTATTAAAAGTAAAAGGACAGTAATTGAAATAAAACACATAACACATATTTGAACGAGGTGCACTTAAAGTTGACCATCTAGCGGTGCTTTTTGTATGTATAAGTTAACACTTGTATGTGATGTCGTGTCTTGCCTGTTAGTCAGCTTTAAAAGTGTTGCTTATATGCGTGTTTTTGGGTGACTGGTCCTTGAATGCTAAATTTCCTGTTCGACTTTTATATCTACTTTTTTGAGTCGCCCTGCCTGAAGGCGACTCATTGTTGTCACAACACTCAGTAGTTGAATCTTGCAATACGACTGGTCAATTTGCCTCATTACATATTCACCGCAGTACTCTAGCATGATAGTAAACAGAAAATAGTTAATGACTATGTATTACACTGAAAGGTTCATCGTGTGAATATACATGTTAGCATCATTTCTATCAACATTTTGCTATGCTCCAGCAGGTCATGTCATCACTGGTAATTTTGATATTGTAGATAAATGTATTCGGCATCCTTTTTCTAAAGGTCGTAAGTAAATATTACCTTTAATTAATGATTGTAATGCATGTCGTGCTCAGATCGCCCAATCCATTGAGGCGTTTAGTATAAAATGATGTCGTAGAGAACATGCGAACCCAAACTGTCTTTTTACCTGGAAAACAATAAAAATATTTTTTTATAAATACACGTATTAACTTTTATAATGCTAACTCCTCTGTATTTCCTCCGAAACCTAGGTTTTCCTTTCGTAAAGGTCCATTATACACAAAACAAACTGCCAACTATGTACTGGATTCCTAAATTACATAAAAATCCGTATAAAGCTCGCTTTATTTCGAATTATAATGCCTGCACCATCATTAGCATCTCCAAACTGTTAACTTCTTGTCTTACTACCGTTAAAGATCACGTTAAACAATATTGTGCTTTAACTCTTGGATTAATTTATTTTGGTCTATTAAAAATTCAGGAGACGTTCTTGATAAAAGTTGCAATAAACGCCAATTTCATGTATAAGTACTTATAACTTCTGTACTCTATATACAACCTTACCACATCACCTTATCAAAGACAAGCTTCTTGCTCTTATTCAAAACTAGGCGGGTATTCCGCCTGTCAGCGCTTTGTCAGTATAACAAGTTTTTTTTTACCCAGATAAATGACCTTGACAAATTGGCCTGACGAAGTTTTCGTGAAGAAAAAAATGAGTATTTAACCCATATAATGACCTTCAGCGTACCCCTGACATTTATATTTTAGTATGGTCATGTCGATGTTGTCATGATGAGTATATATTGAACGTTTGATGAAGACATATCAAGAAATGAGGAAGTTATAGCCAACGTTAAGTTTTCGTGAAGAAAAAAAAGAGAATTTAACCAATATAATGACCTTCAGTGTGACCTTGACCTTTATATTTTAGAATGGTCAGGTCGATGTTGTCATGATGAGTATATCAAGGTGTGAGAAAATTAGCCAACGTTAAGTTTTCGTTACGGACAGACGGACGGATGACAAATTGATCATTATGTATCCCATTTTTCTTCGAAAAGGCGGCACAAAACGTTCGCTAGAGGGAACTACATTTTTGGCCTGTAACAATATTAAAATGTTTTTTACTAATGGTAGTTTAGACAATTACGCTATGTGGACTTGCCAAGAAGTTTGTAAAGCACTCATTTTCCTATTAGATAATATTTTCGTCAGGTATGGAACTACCGTTTATAGACAAATTGTTGGTATCCCTATGGGTTCGAACTGTGCACTCCTTATCGCAGATTTGTTTTTATATTGCTATGAAAGATATTTCATATTGAGTCTTTCATCCGATACCCAGGCAGATGTTATTGCAGCTTTAAAGGGACACACGGCAATCTTGAAGTATTTAAAATGGGAGTCTCGATTTATATATCCAGTATCATTTTTACTTTTACCCTGGTGACATTTAAATAAATCAAATTTTAAGTTTTCACTATTTCGTCTTATTATACTTTATTACTGGTGCAATAATATCAAAAATTAATAATATGCAAAATAAATGGCTTTATACAATTATTATATTTAACATTAATGATTGAACAAATACAATATATATATATATATAGAAACTAAAAAATCAAGATTGCCACGTGTCCCTTTAATGACACCTCTCGGTATCTGTAGGACATATTGAACATTGACAACCCTTTCTTTTCTACTATGGTTAATAATATATATCCTAAGAAACTCCAACTCAGCAAAGCTAACATATCTGATACTGTTGCTTCTTTTCTTGATTTACATGTCTCTATTGAAAATGGCGAAATAATTAGTAAAATCTATGACAAGAGAGATGGTTTTAATTTTGATATTAATAATTATCCCTATTTAGATGGGGATGTTCCCCGAGCTACTTCTTATGGAGTCTATGTTTCTAAACTTATTCGTTTTTCTAGTACTTGTAGTCGTGTCGAGGACTTTAATATTCGTAATATTTGTATAATTGAAAAGTCACTCCAGCAGGGCTGCCGTTACCATAAACTTCGAAAAGCCTTTGCAAAAGTTTATTATCGTAACCCTGATCTATTTTTAAAATAATTTAAGAACCCTTCTGCGACAAGGACTATCACAACCCGACTTCTATGGTGATGTGATTTAAAAACTTCGTAAGATCCTTGGTCATAATCACTTTCATACAATCTTTATTAAACTTGTTAAAACGTTTATCAAAAGAGGTTAGGACTATCATTTTGCAACGCACTGCATTGTTTAGTGGTTGACCCATTTACAGTTCGCAACTATGCTTTCCTCTTTGATTGTGCGATGACCGGGCAGATTGTGGACCCTATGACGTCTAACTAAATCCTTATAGGGTGGTAGCGTATGATGTTTGTCTTTAATATTGTCTTGTCGTAACCCTAACGTTTGTTTTCTTGTTGCTCTGGCTTCTGCCAAGTCACTGAGTACTTACTTTGTGGCTTTTTTGGCTTCTGTTTTTATATTATTATATATACATGATCATGTATGTTGTTTTTTTTACTTATGTTGCCTATTAATGCTGCCTTGTGTGTTAGAGATTATAACCTGCCGGGGATATCATTATTTACAGTCCCGTTTATTGGGATGACAATAGGGTTAGAGTGAGGTTTAGTATTGACATATTGACTGTCCTCCTTGAATGCTACTTTCCCTGTCCGATCTTTTTATATTTCTTTTGGTGCACCCTGTTGGTTTAAACCCCCAGTGGCCTTTTTTGCCACTGACCGTTCCAAGGTGGTAGCCCTATTGCCAACCCTTGTGTGTTTGTGATGTCTCATCTCGCCTTTTATTCATCTTTATATATAGTTGTTCTTTAGTTGTGAGTTTGTGGTGGGCTGTCGTCCTTAAATGCTACTTTTCCTGTTCAATTTTTATATCTACCTTTTTATGTATTAAAACCTTGAAAGGGCCAGAACTCCGCCAAAAATCATTCAACTGGAACACGGCGACGATATGCACATATAGCCTATATTTGCATATCGTTGACGTGTTCCAGTTGAATGATACTGATCAACCTTGCCAAGTTTCGCTGAAATTCGGCCAGGTATTCAGGGGAACTAGTCCGGACAAAATTCTGTACTAAAACTTTTAAAGGGCCATAACTCTGCCAAAATCATGCAACCAGAACATGGTGACGATAAACTAGGCTTGATACTGATCATCCCTGCAGTTTCGTTGAAATCCTTCAAAATGAAGGACCTGGAGTCTTAACGAGGCAAAATACAGCATTTATAACTAAATCAAGGGGCATTACTCTGGTATTACTAATTCGATTTGGCTGTTTTTCGAACGTGTTCAACCTTTCATTGGTATTAATAATCTGGTAAAGTTAAGTTTAGTAAAGAGCAGATGCAAAATGGAGGCGCTAGAGTGTTGACGAGACAAAATATAGCAATTTTCGTTAATTCAAGGGCAATAACTCCGGTGTTACTGGTCCAATCTGGTTTTCGATCTCGTCCGAGCTTTCACAGATATTAATAATCTGGTAAAGTTTAGTAAAGATCGGATGAAAAATGATGGTGCTAGAGTGTTGACATCAAAAAGTTAACAGACGTTAGCATACGCCTTAGTAGAGCTAAAAAAAATGATAGTGAATGTTGTTTAACCAACAGTATAATTTGTATAAAGTTTCAAGATAGTAGGTCAAATAGTTTGTGAATAACAGCCGAGAAAGATCAGGTCACAGTGACCTTGCTATTTGACTTACTAAGCATAAAAGCAATAGGTGTTGTTGTTTTAACATGGGTGCTACTAATAGTTACAAGTTACAGTGGGGAAATGCCTTTCAGGATTCAGTCATTGTCAGGTCAATGTCACCTTGATGATCTTCTAAACCCAAAAGTAATAGGCTTCCTCCTCTCGCAAAAGGAAATGCGCCTATGAAGTTTAATATCTGTTGGTATCCTATTATCAGGGATGTTATTTGAAGGCTTATATCCATATGAGGACATGGTGACCTTGACCTTTGACCTACTAACCCCAAAAGCAATAGGGTTCCTCTTCTCACCAAGGGCAATGTGTCTACAAAGTTTCATGAGAGTAGGTACGATACTCCTGGAGTTACCGCTTGGGATATGTACTGGTGACCTTGACCTTTGACCTAATGCCCCCAGAGTTTCTCCTCTGACCAAGGGCAATGTACAAATGAAGTTTCATGATAGAGAGTGTTGTTGTTTCAAAGTTATTTGGTGGAATGTGTATTTCCATATAAGGTCATGGTGACCTTGACCTTTGGCCTACGAGACCCAAAGAAAATAAGGTTCGTTCTCTTGCCAAAGCCAATAAACTTATGAAATTTCATGAGTGTGAGTGTTATAGTTTTGATGTTATCGCACATAATGCATATATAAGGTCATGGCGACCTCGACCACTAATCTGCTGGCCCCAATGAAATAGGAGTCTTCCTCTTACGATGGGTAATGTACCTATGAAGTTTCATGAGTGTGGACATTACGGTTTTGAAGTTATAGCGCAAAATGCCTATTTCCATATAAGGTCATGGTGACCTTGACCTTTGACCAACTGACCTAAAATCAATAGAGTTCCTCCTCCCACCAAAAGCAATGTACCTATGAAGTGTCATGAGCATGGATGTCATAGTTTCGAAGTTATCGCATGTTATACCTATTTCCATATAAAGTGATGGTGAACTTGACCTACGACTACTGGCCCCCAAAACAATAGAGTTCCTCCTTTCATGTAGGGAAATAACCTATGAAGTTTTATGGGTGTAGGTTTATGGTTTTGAAGTTACTTGCAGAAGGTTATTTCCATATTTCCATATACGGTCACTGTAACCTTGACCTTTGACCCATAGGGTTTCTCCTCTCACCTAGGGCAATGTAACTTTTATGAGTGTAGGTGTTATGGTTTTAAGTTATGGTGCAGAATACATATTACCATATACGGTCACTGTGACCTTGACTTTGACCTACTGGCCCCAAAAACCATAGGGTTCCTCCTCTCACCTAGGGCAATGTACTTATGAAGTTTTATGAGTGTAGGTGTTATGGCTTTGACGTTATTTTGCAGAAGGCATATTTACATAAAAGTTCACTAACTTGGTCTTTGAACTACTAACCCCAAAAGAAACTTGCTTCCTGCTTTCAACAAGAGTGATGAATGTATAAAGTTTCATGAGTGTAGGTGTTACGGTTTTGAAGTTATCAATGCGGAATTCATATTTTCATACAGTTATTCTGACCATGACTGTTGACCTACTGACCCTACTAGGGCAATGTACCTATTTCAAGAGTGTAGGTGTTACGGTTTTGAAGTTATCATTCGGAATTCATATTTCCATATAAGGTGATGGTGACCTTGACCTATTGACCTCAAATACGATAGGGTTTCTCCTCTCATCATGGGCAATGTATATATGAAGTTTTAAAAGTGTAGGTTTCACGGTTTTTAAGTTATTATGCAGAATGCATATTACCATAAAAGTTCACTGTGACCTTGACCTTTGACCTGCTGGCCCAAAACACAATACAGTTCCTCCTCTTACCTAGGGCAATGTACCTATGAAGTTTTATGAGTAGGTTTTATGGTTTTGAAGTTATTGTGTGGAATGCATATTTCCATATAGGGTCACTGTGACACCTTGAGCTTTGACCTACTGGACCAAAAACAGTAGGGTTCCTACTATCACCTAGCAATATATCTAAGAAGTTTCATGAGGGTGGATCTCATATTTCTGGAGTTATCATACGGAATGTGAATTGTTTACAGACGGACAACCCCATACCATAATGCGTCCCGTTTTTCAAAAAGGCGTATAAAAAGGACATGGCTTGGGCTGAATGCCACTTCACCATTCAGTAGCTGGGCCAAACAGATACCTTTCTTACAGGAAACAAAAGAAATTCACAACACAAGTTATCAAATAATTATTTTATGTATGTAACATTGTACTGTTAGAAAACATTGATTACTGGTACATTTGTATATTACATTAAAATTACATACTGTTCTACTTGACTACAGTTCTAAACTTAAAGGAATATTGTCTCATTAATTTATTACACAATTTAAAACAGTGTATTACACAATTTTTAGTGGAGCGCTGTGGTCTAGTGGTAGAGCGTTGGACCCATGATCCAAAAGTCGTGGGTTCGATTCCCGTCATTGCCATTTGCGTTGTGTCCCTGAGAAAGACACTTTATCTGCATTGCTTAGTACTGGTTCTACCCAGGAAGACATCGAGAGTGATTCAAATAAGTTCATAGAGCTTTCGTTACAATCGATGTAAAATAAATAAGTTTAAACTAATTTAAAACAAGGTTAAAGATGAATGAATCTATACAATTGATTTATGCACTTGATAGGCATATAGCGCCCTCGACTTTATCAAGATGAAGCTCACTATACAATCAATATAAACTATAAACCATATTGAGCTTTAATATTAACATGTCTATGAAGAGATTGACAGTGTTATTACCTTTAGTAGATTGAAGTTGTGGCTGAGACAGGAAATATTAAAGATTGACATTTAACTTCAACTGTGACAGAAACTAAAACTTCTTACGCGAACTATATTTACACCGTGGCCATCATGGATGATTGGATACACATAGAAAAGGTAAATAACGTATTTCCCCTTTATAGTTGCGCCCGGATGCTATGCTAAATGCCAAAGGGTCGCCATTATAAATGTATGATTGATTTATTTTTTGTTTGCTTTTATTGGATACAAAATATCGAAAATGTATTGAACTTTGGAGGTTTTAAATTTATTTATTTTTAAAGTGTGTGCGTGTGCATGAGGGTGTGTGCGTGCGTGTGTGTGTGTGTGTGTGTGTGCATGAGGGTATGTATGTGTGCGTGTGTGCTTGAGGGTGCGTGTGCGTGCATGTGCATGACGGTATGTGTGTGTGTGCGTGTGCATGAGGGTGTGTGTGTGTGTGCGTGTATGTGTGTGCGTGCGTGAGGGTGTGTGTGGTTGTACTACTATTAGGGGAGGTGCTCTTATATTCAGGCTGCAATTTGTGTTATATCTTTTTCTATGTATCAATTTCAATACAATACAAGAGCTGTCGGAGAACAGCGCAGCTCGACTATTCGATTTTTCGGAGAATACTAAATTCATAGCTAGTATATACCATCAGAAAACAAGGCTACAACAATGTGGGGTGGGGTTGGGAGCACAACATAACTATGTGTAAGAATTGACCAAAACTACACAGAAATATGTAAAAAAAAAATCAAAAAAATAATTGAGTTTTGAGTGGGGTGCGGGGTGAGGGTGGGAGAGAGGTGGGGGTGGATGGTGGGGGGAGTGGGGGTGGTGAGGGCAACATATATGTGTAAGAAGCTATGTAATTATTCACCAAAACAACACAAAAATATGAAGGAAAAAACAACAAAAAAATCGAGTTTAGGTGGGGATGGGGTAGAGGCCGGGGGTGGGGAGGGCAACATGTGTAAGAATTGACTAAAACAACAAAGAAATATGTAAAAAAAAAAAAAAAAGGATAAAGTCTGGGGCGGGGTGGGGGGTGATGGGGTGAGAGGCGGGGGTGTCGTGTTGGGGGCGGGGACGGTTGCAACATGTATGTGTAAGAATTGACTAAAACAACACAGAAATGTAAAAAAAAAAAAAAAGTGTGGAGGGGAGTGGGGGCGGGGGTAGAGGGGGGGAGGAGGGAGCCCATGCCCCAATATGGGCGAAGTAATAAGATGCATAATGCTATAACAAATCCCAAACCAAAATTATAGATATATACATGCTTACATGCAAACCTAGATCTGCCTTTATTGCACATTTTATGGGCCATCACAATTTGGGTTCCATGGGAGCCCAGAATATGCAGAAGACAAAATTACTTATCCAACCCTTTACAACATACTATAAGGAAACCAATTCCAAAATTTAGTTCAGCTAGGACAAAAAATGTAAGAGATATAGATAGACCTCTAAACACAGCTTACATGCAAAATTTGATGTGAAACAGACATATTTTAAGGGATATCATAATTTGGGTTCCATGGGAGCCCATGAGTTACAGGAACCAAAATTGCTTATGCAGCCTTTAAGATAATGCTACAAGGAAGCCCATGAACAAATCTGGTTGTGGTAGTATAAGAAATGTAAGAGATATAGACTTGTAAACCCAGCTTACACGCAAACCTTGATATGGGACGCCGACGCCGACGCCGGGGTGATTACATAAGCTCTCTGATTCTTCGAATAGTCGAGCTAAAAATGCATGGAAGGCAGCACATTTCAATGCGTTTTGAAATGTGATTTATTTGCTTTTGTTTTGTGTTCAGCATGATTCGAACTTCCCACATCTCTCTAGCACAATAAAATGCTCGCTGCCTTTTGTATATCAAATGATTCCTTCCATGAAATTTAACTAAAGCGACAACCTAAAGCGACAAGTCCATCAAACATATTTCAAGTGAGCTTCATCTTGATAAAATCGAGGGTGTTATATGCCTGTCGCGTGCATAAACTGATTATGAAAGCCATCCCCCAGAAAGTTACATATTTACAGTAGCGTGTAAATTAAAGGTAAAATTTATATTCGGGTTTCATAATTAAGTCAACACACATGATGGACTGCAGATTATATGCTTTAATACCAAGCTGCTATAAAAAATAGTGCTGTTCCGATTGATTCTCAACACTAATGAGAGATGTTAAACAGAGACTGACCCAGTGATGGGCTGTGTATACATTTATATAAGGCACAGGCATGCATGCACATCAAGTTACAGCCTTCTCATATTAGAAGTTTTTCAATCATGAATATTTCCCACAACAATTATAAATGTGAAGAATTCCATTGATAAGCAGTGCTGAATATTAGTAATATATAGTCACATGCTGTAACAAAAAACACATGCTGTTTATCTAAAGTTCATGGCAAGTTTCAGACCAATTACACACTAATTACTTCCAATTTTAATCTGGCCATGGTTTTAAAACCCTCCCATATCTAGTTATATAATGTGTATTATATGTCTATCTGAACGAGAATGCATCAGATGCATTCAGACAAAAACTTTTTTGATTTAAATAAATAGAAAAAAAAATTGTACTACTGTTGAAATCATCTTATTTGTATCGAGTAAATATTCAGTAATGAGACTGACTAAACTTATCAGTATTAAAGGGACACTGTCCATAAATAAAAGTATTAATCTGATTGATTATCCCCCCACCTAAAGTGTCATTGAAACATTTAAATACTGTAGAAGGAACTCTCATTTGTGAATGGATGGTTACAGCTACCGTAACTAGGTTAACACAACAGTCCTGTATTAAAGAAAAAATTCCTTTCTTTGAATTTGGACCATTCCATTTAGGATGCAAAGGGTTGTTTGGGAAAATGACTGATGAGCAGCCAGACAGTGTAAACCCTGGTCACTGCTGGCTGATCTGGGTTTACACGGGATGCAAAGGTTATTATAGTACCACTTAGAGGATAGGTTTAAAGTTAAAACAGACATGTCAGTCTGATATACCAAAGCATGTTAATTGTTAACATGCATTACAAGTGAGTATTAAAATAATAAAAAGATAAAATAATAATAGCATATAATTATATGATTTTTAAATATGTTTAACAATAACTGTTGTTTGTATCAAAGTTCATTAGCCAAATAAAATAATAGGTGTTGTGACGTTTTCCCGACCGACCCTGTTTTTAGGGGCCGACCCTAAACATTTTATGACACTTTTTTTTTATGTTTTGCATTTTATGTTTTCTTCTTTTTTTTCCTTTTTCCTTTTTTTCTCTATCAGTTCTGTATAATTATGATGATATGTGCAAATATACAGTTAACGTTATTTATTTATTGGGTATAAAAGTATAGTGTAAAAAAAAAGTCAAAATATAAAATAAAATATTGTAATAGGAATGAATGAATGAATGAATGGTGTTTTACGGCACGTCGACACATAAATAGGTCATATTGTAATAGGAACCACACAATTTTATTTGGCCTTATCTGGCAGTCGTTAGAATGGTGATTATATGTGACAGACAGTTTAATCATCATGTTAATTAGATAAACTTTTACTGGAGTATCAAATCACATGCCCTATAACTGCTGCAATTACCACATGTCAACTTATCAGTCCACAAAATGACATTTTAATCTAAGGGTGTCAGAGAAATGTATTTCAGTAGCATTTTTACATAAAATAGACAATACATGCTTCTTCAAATGATTCATTTCCTTCATGCAGTATATATATAAACAATTAAAATAAAGTCTTCCAGTCAGTTCTGTGGCTGGAAGTTGTAACAACAATAGTTGGTGGCTGAAATTTACTGGAACTTAGAACAAATTGACCACTGAGGTTATATATGAAATTTGAACACTCTACTCTATTTGGACAACAAGTTCTAAGAAATTAACGTACATTTTAACAAAGTTTTTGAAGACGGTACATGTATTTAAGAGATCACTGACCTTGACACAGGGTCAGTTGGAGGCTGAAAATCACTAGAATAAGAATGACAATGACAAGGAGGTTATATATGAAATTTGAACACTCTCATCCAAAGTTATATGAACTTTAATGCAAACCTTAACCAAAATCTTAATGCTAACATATTGCATTGCAACTTTCTTGTCCTTGGGAGTAGAATGTTCAAATTTTACATATAACCTCCTGGTCATTGTCTTTCCTAATGCCAATAACTTCCAGACCACCAACTGACCCTAGGTCAGAGTCGTCACTTAAATTCATGTACCGTCTTAAAATTTGGTGACGGTACATGTATTTAAGTGACCTAGACTCTGACCCTGGGACAATTGGAGGGCTGGAAGTTACTGGCATTAAGATGGACAATGAGCAGAAGGTTATATATAAAAAATGAACATTCTACTCCCAAGGACAAAAATACAATATGTTGACGCCATCGAGCCCCCAACATTAGCTGTGCCTATGCCTCGCATTTTTTCAAAAGGCGAAACAAAAACACAAACTATGACCCAGAGCAAAAAATACACTCTACATTTGAAAATGCACCACATGGTATTTTTTGAATTTCTAGACATGTTCAAGTTAAATAGGTTTTAACTGAAAGTGGAGCAAATCTTATGAACTGTTTATCGCCATATGTTTAACTTTGGGACAGACTTGTTTACTAACATAAAATACAATCTTGATTTGAACAAAAGCCAGCGGACTACAAATAAAAATTAAAAATGTTGCGTTTTGAAATGTACAGAGTATACTTGCTTACCAAATTGTCAGTCATGACATACTTTGGTCATCGTGATTTAACGTATAATATACAATACATGAATATAGAAAATTAGTATTAATACTGACAATTATAAAAGGTGACCTATATATAAAAGACATACAAAAAAATATATATTATCAATACCTCTACATTTTTACATAAACATGGCCTTTTTATGGATTTCTTGGTTAGAAAAATATTTTTTCCTTTCTGTTTTCTGTAATGGGTTATTTACAAACAATATGTCTATGTTGATTATTTAAACCACAACTGTTCAATTTAAACACGATAAATTATCGCTTGTCACCATCTGATTGACATGCGCAAATCACTTCATTTTGGGCACATGAGAAACGAAATTGATTAATAGTTTTCAGTTACATGCAACAACATATTACTGATGCAACAACAGATTGTTGATAGTTCCCAGTTACACGTTACACAAACTTGTCAATGCAGATCCCAGTTGCATGGAATAAAATATTATTGATTATAAAAGGTGACCTATATCTAAAAGACATATAAAAAAATATATATTATCAATACCTCTACATTTTTATATAAACATGGCCTTTTTATGGATTTCTTGGTTAGGAAAATATTTTTTCCTTTCTGTTTTCTGTAATGGGTTATTTACAAACAATATGTCTATTTTGATTATTTAAACCACAACTATTCAATTTAAACACGCTAAATTATCGTTTGTCACATGATTGACATGTGCAAATAAATAATTTTTGGGCGTATGAGTAATGAAATTGATTAATAGTTCTCAGTTACATGCAACAACAGATCACTGATGCAATAACAGATTGTTGATAGTTACACGTTACACAAACTTGTCAATGCAGATCCCAGTTGCATGGAACAAAATATTATTGATAGTGTCTCATAACATGGAACACGACTGTTAATAGTTCCCACTTTCATGGAACAACAGATTGTTAATAGTCCTCATATACATGGGGACATATAGATTGTTGTTTGTATCTAGTGTAACAGGTAACACTATCTTTGAATGTATCCACAATCAACTCTGCCATGTATCCACAATCAACTCTGCCATGTATCCACAATCAACTCTGCCA